>OVAN01002091.1:0-28696 GCA_900406275.1 Anastatica hierochuntica | reverse complement strand
CTAAGGATCTCATTTCAACTACCTTTGCATTTCCTTGTGATTATGAGTCCTCACCTTCAAACTTCTTTCTCGGTTTGATCTTTGTTCACTTGCTTGAGGACAAGCAAGGGTCAAGTGCGGGGGAGTTGATATTTGTGTATTTTGTATCACTTTTAGTATTTATTTTGCATGATTTTCAATCTCTTTTGGCTCATTTAGAAGCTTTAGTATTAGTTTTAGTCTCATTTAGTTTAGATTGATCATCTTAGAGTCTTAGGCTATATTTGGTGCTTTTCATTACATTTCTTTAGAACTTTTAGTTACTTTGGAGCTCAATGGATGGATTGAATGATGAAAAAGGCATGGAGCTTAAAGAATCATGAAGAAAATGTTCTTGGATACAAATGGGTAGATATAAGATGGAGAATCAGCCAAAGTATCTTAAATATATGATCAGATGGAACCCTTACCGTGATTGGATTAAGCTCAAATCTTTGCACAAATGAAAATTGAGTTAGCTTCGTTTTGGCGGTGGTTTCAGCTCATTCCGAGCTACAGTTCAAAAGTTATGGGTGAAATACCAAAGACATGTCTGAAACCCGGCGACCTGAGCTGAGAGGTTGCGGACCGCCAGCCAGAAGGGTCTAGACTGCCAAGAATGCTTGCTGAGAAGGCTGGCAGTCTGGCTAGAGTTTGTGGACCGCCAGCCTGAACCCCTTGGACCGCCAACAAACCTCTAAAAACACCAAATTTTCTTAGATCCGACCTTGTTTGTCCCTGGCCGACCCAATCCAATTTGTTTAGTATAAATACACTTCTAAGACTTGTAAAAACCCTAAGTTTGATTTCTTTTGAGCCTCTCTTTGTTAATATCAAATCTTTGTGTTGAATCTTTGTAACCCTTTAAGAAAATTTGGGTTTTTCATATCTCCTCTCTTTCTTAATGATGATTATCATTGATTCTATCATTTTTATGAGTTTCTTAGCCATGTGTGAGTAGTCTCATAGATGTGGATTGTAGGTTAGTAGATTTAGGGATGGTTGAGTTATGATGAATGATGTTTGCTGCTTGATCTTTGTAGATTTACTTGCTTAGAGGTTGCCTAATGCTAGATTAGGTTTGGGAAAGTTGAATCTAGACTTTAGGAAATTCACGCCCGGAAGGTGTTCGATGAAATTCCCAAGAGAACCTTCAACATGATTTTCATTTTCAACCTATGGGAATAGTTGTTTGAGATGATTTGTTGGCTTATAGGACTTATGCTTAATGATCATTAGTTGCTTAATTATCATCGAGATATTTGTATGATTAAGTGATTAGTGAATGGATTAGTCTTATGGGAATAAGTTAGTTGACTTTGATTGGTTCTTAACATCAAATGGTTTTTATTGCATGATTGAGCATCATTGATTAGCACTTGATCTCTTTATTTCAATTATCTATCCTATGATCCACATCGCTTTATCATCATATGCAAACTTCATCTTTTGTTTTATTTATTTCTTTGTTTGGTACTTGTTTCTTGTTTCTTTATTCTCATATTTTTTAAGTAGTAATTAGATAAAAACCACAATATTGTATTGGTTTAGCTTAACCATAGATTCTATATAGCTTAATGTGTTAGTGTTTGCTCCTTGTGTATCGATCCCGTTGCTATATTACAAGAGACCATCATGCTCTTGCGATTAGTTTGAGTTTAATCTCGGTAGAGAGACTAAAAATTCTCTCATCACTTATCTTCGCCGTCCTTTGAGGTGAGAAAAACTTAGCTTGAAATCGTTTCTTGCATTCATCCCATGTTTTGATTGAAGATGTCACAATACTCTTCACTCATTGTGAAGCCTTGTTTCCCAAAGAGAATGGAAACAAATTTAGCTTGATCACATCTTCCGCAACTCCATTGATCTTCACTATTCCACACAACCTTTCAAAATTATTCAAGTGCTCAAGAGGGTTCTCCAATGCTAATACGAAGAATCGAGCATTATGGACCATACTAATCAAGCTTGACTTGATCTCAAAATTGTTGTTGCGTATTGTGGAGGTCTTAACTCAAATTTAAGTTCCACTTTGTTGAGATTAGTCTAAAAACATAACAAGATTCAACATTCACCTAAGACTGCAAGAAGCAAATTCAAAAGATGGATATTCCATTGAATTTAAATTTGTTTAAACATTATCGTATTTCTAAACGAGGGCATTGAACATTAAGCAAAGCTTGACTATCTACAAGGCATTCTCATCAATTTTCCCTATGAAAATGAAATCCTATATGAACCCTAACAACATAATTTTATGTAAATGAATGAAAACTACATGAAATGCCTTGAAAAAAAATTGAAAATCTTTTATTGGTTTTTCGAAAATTTACAATTTTTTTTGTTTTTTTCATAAAACTTAGCTATTTACAATGAATATTCACAATGCATAACTTAGGGAAGATAAAAAAAAACAAAACAAAACAAATAAAAATGCTTCTTATTACTAAGTCCCTTTCTCGGACTCAAACTTCACCGTCCCGGTGAATTACAAATTGTGAGAGTGACTTTAAAACAAACAAGTAAAAATCGAAAATTGAAAAGACATATGTGATGGTATAGACAATGGATTGTCGTAGTACCTTTGTACATTCATATATATGAGTGTTGACTGGATGAAACGGAGGAGTCGGGGTTGGCACGATGTGAAGATCTCCTTAGTCGTGATGATGAGGGCCGAGAGGATCTTTCCCATGCCTTCTCTGGAGTGGGACTTGATATGATGATCCTAAAGGATCTATATCCATCCTTTGATTTTGTGGCTCATGGATCACCGATGGGAAATGAGAATTCGAGTGTCTTGGTTTCTCTTGTAAGTCTTCATCAGTCTCGCTTGAAGTCGCGTATCTATTGTATCTTTCGCTTCCTTTAAAGCGCATCCATAGTCTCGAGAGGATGTTTCCTTGTTTCTTTATGGCTGAAGCTTGTCTTTTAACTCAATCTCCAAGTGTAGCTTGTATCGTTTCCATTGGTGTGTTGGTGAGGTCAATCGCTGAGGAGTGAATGTCCAAAGATATCTCTTTGTTCTTCTCTTTGGGGTTGTTGTTCAAAACCCATTCGAAGTCTTGGCCTCCCTTGTAGGGAAGTTCTTTTATAATAAAGATGGCTCGGGAGGTTGAAGTCGATGTCCTTGTTAATTGTTGCCGAGGTATATTCCAACATAAGAAGGTTACAAGCCATTCATTTTCTTTGTTCATCAATGAACAAGTAGATTACTACATCTCTAGGACCATAGCCAAAGGTTAATCGCCTTTCTACTAAGTAAAGCATGTCCATTGTAGGTCCTTCTTAGCGGTTTCCGGTCATTCTTTCCCCTCCAACATCTTCACTTTCCCATTCATAAAGTTCAATTCCAAAGTAGTAGAACAAGGGAGTGAGCATGCCTCCAATCCTTGTAACAGGATGATTTACTTTCCTCATTTCCTCCGCATGATTAAGTAAAATACTCATGAACATGAGACCAAGGTTGGTGTTGTCCCCAAAGTTTCTCTCAAAACGTAGTGCAAGACATTAGGCAAAAGCGACGTGGAGTCAAAAAATTTATGCACACCCAAAATGCCTAAGTCAACTTAACTACCCTTTGTGTTTCCCATTAAGATCCTTAAAACAATGATCTTTTTATTCACTTAAGGTCATTCTTCTCTTAAACCTTATGAAAACTAAAGATTCATTTCCAATTTGTACTTAACTTCTAGCCTTCTTCCTATGATTTCTAGAGTAACTTTTTAATTATAACTTTTTGATTTATTTTCTTTCCTTAGATTTAAGTGTGGACTCTTCTAGATTTTTCTTTTTAATTTCTAAAGTTAGAGCTAATCTTTTTCTAGTTTCTAGTGCCTTTTCTTCTTCTTTTCTTTCTTTCATTTTTCAATTTTCTCTTTCTCTTAGTCCCATCTCAAACTTCGGATGATCTAACATTAAAACTCCACTTCCCATGATTGAGATACTAACACATTCTCATTCGTCAAAAACCGATATGAACATCAAAGAACAACCTCCCAAAAATTTTAATTAGCCTTAAAGTGAGGCTAATCCTAAGGGAGAACCCCCTTGTCGTTCAACTTCTTTTCACACGGATTTTTCTCATGTGTGCACTTTCCGAAAGAGGTCTCACATTTGATTTACTAGGGTGTTTGAAAGGAAGGTCTAAGGGTTAATATGGGTGAGATAACTACTTTTAATGTGAGAGTAGCAACTTGAGCTAAGAAGGGTGGTAAAAATTAGTAAACACAACTCAAGTGTCTCGTGTTTATCCACGGTTAAATATTACTAAGACATAAGCAAGAAATTTAAGTTCCACTTAGTTGAGATTGGTCTAAAAATATAACTAGCTTCAACATTCACCTAAGACTTCATTCAATAAGCTAATTCCAAAGATGGATTTTCCATTGAAATGAAAGTTATTTAAGCATTATCGTTTTTCTAAACAAGGGAATTGAACTTTAAGCAAAAGCTAGGCATTCTGATCATTGTTCCCTATGAAAATGAAATCCTATATGAACCCTAACAACCTAATTTTATGTAAATGAATGCAAACTACATGAAATGCCTTGAAAACAAATTGAAAATCTTTTTTTGGTTTTTCGAAATGTTTCAAATGTTTTTGTGTTTTTCATAAAACTTAGCTATTCACAATGCATGACTCAAGGATGATCAAAACAAAAAAAATAAAAATAAAAATGCTTGTTATTACTAAGCCCCTCCCCCGGACTTAAACTTCACCGTCCTGGTGAATTATAAACTGTAAGAGTGACTTTAAAACAAACAAGCAAAAATGGAAAATTGAAAGGAAATATGCGATGGTATAGACAATGAATTGTCGTAGTACCTTCGTAAACTCATATATTTGAGTGTTTAGTGGATGAGACGGAGAAGTCGGGGTTGGCACAAGGTGAAGATCTCCTTAGCCGTGATAATTAGGGCCGACAAGATCTTTCCCATGCCTCCTTCTGAGTGGGGCTTGATATGATGATCTTAGAGGATCTATATCCATCATTTGCTTTTGTGACTCATGGATCCCCGATGGTAGATGGTAATTCGAGTGTCTTGGTCTCTCTTGTAAGTCTTGATCAGTCTCGCTTGAAGTCGCGTATCTATTGTACCTTTCACTTCCTTTAAAGCGCCTCCATAGTCTCGAGAGGACGTTTCCTTGTTTCTTTATGATCGAAGCTTGTCTTTTTAACTCAATCTCCAAGTGTCGCTCGTATCGTGTCCGTTGGTGTGTTGTTGAGGTCAATAGCCAAGGAGTGAATGTCCAAAGATATCTCTTTGTTCTTCTCTATCGGGTTGTTGTTCAAAACTCATTCGAAGTCTTGGCCTCCCTTGTAGGGAAGTCGATGTCCTTGTTCATTGTTTCCGAGGTGTGTTCCAGCATACGAAGGTTACAAGCCATTCATTTTCTTTGTTCATCCATGTACAAGTAGATTACTACATCTCTGAGACCATAGCCAAAAGTGAATCTCCTTTCTACTAAGTAAAGCATGTCCAGTGTAGGTCCTTCTTAGCGGTTTTCGGTTATTCTTTCCTCTCTAACATCTTCATTTTCCCATTCATCAAGTTTAATTCCAAGGTAGTAGAACAAGGGAGTGAGCATACCTCGAATCCTTGTGACATGATGATTGATTTTCCTTATTTCGTCCGCATGATTAAGTAAACTACTCATGAATATGAGACCAAGGTTGGTGTTGTCCCCCAAGTAATCTACCCATCTCTCTCCATTTTGGTCATTCAAGTACCTCTTCAAAAATTTGAAAAGTAACTTAATTGCAAGCTCATTAATAATTTTGGGGTTTCCCATAGCAAGCTAGGTGTCGGCCACAAACTCCATTGTAAATCAGATTGTTCGATTCCGAAACTTTGTTAATGTGGTCGAGCCCTCCACGTATTCCTCAAAGGCAATTCTCTTCCAGAGCTTGCTAAAGTTTAAACCATCTTCGTAACCAACTCCATTCTTCGATGGATCGAACCCGTAGTCTTCACATAGTTCTCATGTTGAAATCTCATATAGCTCATCTTTGACCCTAAAGGGGATGTAGCCAAAATTTTCCCCAAAGCTTCCATCTCCTTAGTGAAAGTTCAATGTGGCTAGGAATTGAAGTGTTTGTTACGTGTAAGAAGGATGGTGCATCTCGAACAAATTTCCAAGACCCATGATCATAGCCATATCTCTCAACAAATCGAATCAATCCATGGTGTTTCTTCCACTCTTGAATGCTTTTGGAGACGGAAGTAGATGTTTCGCTCCTTAATCGGCCATGATTGGCAAGCTAATTGCATAACGGATTGTGGTGGTGCCATTTCTTGTTTGGTATCTACACTTAAAAAGAATAAACAAAGTGAGTTTAAAATTTTAAAGGATAAATGACAATGCAAGAGGATTTAACAAGAACCGAATTATAAAATTAAGTTCAAGAAGCATAATTTTCCGGTTTTTAACAAGTTCCTTAAGCTAATTCATAATCCTAAATGAAATATACTCATGTAAAAACAAAATGCCATCATTTTAAGTCATATAATTTTCGACCATCAATGTGGTCTAAACAAGAGTATGCATTTGATTTTCAAACTTTCCAAACTTAGAAACATGTGGATGCTTACTTAACTACCAAGTCTGAAATCCATTTGATGCCATTTCAAGAACATTTCTAAATTTAGACATGTTGCAATTAGCATAATTTATCTAAATTCATATTCATGGACCAAATCTGAAGTAGTAATTATTATTCATGTACAAACAAGCCAAGCATCCAACAATCAACACCTCATATTCAATAAATATCGAGATTGAGCTTTCTCTCAAAAATCCCACTAAAATCGAAAATATCAAGATGAGGAACATCTCTAAGAATTTCCCAAATTGAGAAAGTGATTCATGAATCTATGCCTCTTTAACACCAATTACACATGTGAACCATAAAATCCAAGTTTATCCAAAATTGATATGAAAACACCATTTCCACACTATTCATTTCAAGAAAAACTTTTTATTTATTCATTTCTAGTTGTTTCTACGTGCTTTAAATTCATAAAACCTTAACAATTAAGCTCCATTTCTAATAACCCATAAAACATCAATAACTAACCTTGCACCATGAGTTCGAAAATTTCAAAAGAGAAAAGACGAAGGTTTTGAACTTCATACCTTGTTCTTGATGCTTATTGAAAGTTGAATGAGGATGGTGAGTAGAATGCAACTAGCAAGAACCAAAAACTTTTCTAATTTTTACACAAATTCTCTCTTTAAAATCAAAACTTTCTTTTTGCAAATGAAGAAGAAGAAGTTTGATGGTAGTGAGAAGAGAGAGAAAAAAAAGAAGGTGAAAAGCAGTGGTTAAGAGTGAAAATTATGTAAAGGTTTTTTGTGTTTTTGCAAAATGGTCCCTAGCTTTCCAAATTTTTCAAATTTCTTGAAAGCTTTTGCAAAACAACCTTTATTTGAAAATCAACTTTGGAGAGAAAAATTAATTACATGAATTTTAAAAAATCAGGACCAAAGGTTTGTAATTATGTCAAAGGCAGAAAGTTTCCTTAAAACAAGTTTTTGCAACATCACTCTTGAAAATTTCTTAAAATGGTGAAATGCAATTTTTTTTTTCATGATTTTAGAGAACATACCTTAGCCTTGATTCTTGATTTGAATGGTTCTTCTTTGGTACCTAAGTTTTGAGCAAAAAGAATGGCTTTGAAAATGGTTTCAAGACATAACCATTATTCATTTAAATTGAAGAAATTAAACGTAAAGCATTGGAAAATAAAAGAGAATATGTACAAAAGGATATTCTTGAGATTGTCGCTCAAGCGCACTTTTTTAAAGTCATTAGCTAGACTTTCGGTACGAGACTAGGAATTTAGTTGGATTTGTCACGTAGGTGCTTTTGATTTTCATGGCGGATCATGAAACTCAATGACAAGAATCTTCTTCATCAATGCATAAATCCCTTTTTTGCCTTTTTCCTTCATCTCTTTGCTCACTATGACTTTAACTCTTGCAAAAGATTTTGGGAAACCTTTGCATTTCACTTGATAATCAATTAAATCATCAATACACTTTGTTGGATTTAAAGTAATAGTAGGAAAGTGAGTGGGGTTGAGAGACACTTGCTTTTCATCAACGTCCTTTACCATACTTGGGATTGCACAAGGAAGTTTTGTCTTTAATGAAAAATCAACGAGCATGATGGGAGTTGAGCTTTGCTTCACATCCATAGGCTTCTCATTCTTGGTCTTCTCGCATGAAACCACATTCTCGTTAGTCTTGGAATAACATAAGATATCTTATTCAACAATCTCACTAAGTGAGAAAGGTTTAATGGCTTTCCCGGATTCACCATTCTTGGGAATCGATTTTTTCTCAAGAGCTTTTTTGAGTGTCTAGTGTGTCTTGAGTAGATTTAATATCCTTTTGGTCCATCATCATCATCATCAAAATGTTGATCCTCTTTCTTTTAGTGACCATATCTTTCAAAACCTAGTTGAAAACAAGATTATATTGACACCAATCCATAAATGGTATAGTAACCATAATACCTCTCATATGATCCTTGTTCTTCTTATGTTTTGCTTCAATAATTTGTTGCACTAAACATCTGGGAAATGGTAGATTCAATTCATCAATGGGGATGTCGGTGTTGGTTGGCTCCGTCTTTTTCTACCTTCTTGGATGTGGAGAGGCTACTACCTTTTTTGCTTTCCCTTGTTAATTCAGGTTCCCTTTAAGCTTCTTAGGAGTCTCCTCTTCTTGGTTATCCTCTTGAAGTTCTTCTTCCATAGGAACCTTGTCAACTTGTTCCTTATCCTCTTTAGGCTTCTCCTTTTGAATCCTTGGTGGCAATTTATTCCCACTTCCTAATGTGATGGCTTGGCAGAACTCTTTTACATTTACGTCACACTTTTGGAGAAGTTTTCCTTCTTGAGATTCCAACATAGAAGCTTGCTCCCCTAGCTTGTATTCCATATCCTTCACATGAGAGACAAGAAATTCATATTGTTCTCTTTAACTCTATGAAATTTTCATTAGTCTTATGGTTGGCCATCTCAAGTTACTCAATTATTTCCCTTTTGAAATCCACTTTCCCAACCAAAAGCGTCTTAACATGGTAAGAATCGCATCTTCCTTGTGTTGATTTTGTTCCATTGAAGGTTTTTCTCCATGTACTTTTCGTGGCGAAGATTCTTGGGAATTATTCTATCGGTATCCTTCTTGAACAAACTTAACTTCCTGTTGTTGGTCCCTCAGATTTTCTCTAGTTGAATCTTTCTCTTTTGGATACATCATCATTTTTTCCAGAACTTTTGCAAGTTTCTCAACTTATGCACTCATCTCCTCAAAGCGTTTATCATCCCTTCCTGAGTGTTTCTCAAAGCTATTATCATCATGATAACTTCTTGCCAATATTTCAACTATCTTCTCACCCTTGCTCGGTTGTTAAGCTAGGAAAAATCTCATTACTTTTTGTGTTCATAGCAAGCCTAAATTGACCATGGACTCCTCTGTGAAAATTTTGCAGAAGGCTACCTTTTGTGAAGTCATGATATGTGAAACTTCTCACATAACCACTAAATCTCTCTCATGCTTCTCCAAAGTTTTCTCTAATCATTGCTTGAAAAAGGAAATGTCGGTTCTAAACTTGGTAGTCCTTTTGTGAGAGTAGAATCTTTCAAGAAATCGCTTCTTGCATTCTTCCCATGTGGTTATTGTTGAGCTTTTAACACTTCTCTCCCATTGAGAAGTTTTATCCTCCAAGGAGAATGAGAAAATAGTGAGCTTTACTAGATCCTCAGAAAGTCCTTGCATCCTATTCGTCTCATAAAATCTTTCAAAATTGTATAGGTGTTCGATGGGGTCTTCCTTATGTAGCCCAAAATATCGCGAGCTTTGGACCAATCCAGCCAAATTGGCCTTGAATTCAAGGTAAGGAAGATTGTGTTGAGGAAATCTTATACCCATTCTTGTAGGATTGGTGAATGGCATGTCAAAATCCCCAATAAGCTCTTGAAACAAACGATTCTCTTCAAAGAGAAACCTTTTCATCACACACTCATCATCATTCCCATTTCTCATACTCAATATTTGTTCTTCCATGCCCAAGTTCAATCTTTGCACATTCAAACCTCTTTGATTCCTTGAATTCATTATCTAGCAACGTAAAATAACAAACAAAAAAGCAAAGAGATTAGTTTCATACTTTAAAGTAAAACCTTGTTCTTAAAAGGAATTGAAATCTCAAAGATATATTATAACTAGCTATATAGACTCCCGAAAACGACGCCAAAACCTTGTTGCGCGATTGTTTTCTCAAACAAAAGAACAACATAACTTTAATATTTATAAGCATGTTTCCTATCAATCACATAATTCGCAAGTGCACGGATATGCTATTGTAGTACTGTGGGTCACAACTCAAAGAGTGAGTCTAGCTAGAAAAATCTAAGCATTGAGAATCCACAATTCATCTTAATCTAAGCAAATCAGGGAGGTTTTGGTTTCCTACCAATCTACTAATCAATTCAAAATAAAAGCAATAACATAAACAATATAGACAAGGCAAAGCAAGAGAGTAAATTAAAAAAAAACAAACATGCATTAAGTAAATAGCAAAAAGGAGAATTAAGGACAAGTCAGACAATGGATCAAGGGTGAATGTAATTGAAGAGACTAGTAAGACGGTAATAATGGTGTTGGTTCAAGCTATTAAGAGCAATCCCATGACCAAAGACATTGATAGCTTACTTCATTCTCGTGGTAATAAACCATTTCCTATATGATGCAATTACTCAGCTCTCGCTTATTGCAATTGACAAATCAATAGGAATAATTAGGAACAAGTCCATATATCACTAAACTCCCTAAAAATCAACTCTCGTTCGCTAAGCTAAATTTAGCATGAAATAGGTTCTCCTAAACATTGCGTCAAACATCTCTCGGGCGTGAAATACATACACATCAAAATTCCTTCAAATCAAGCATTTAGACCTCCTAATCCAGTAGAAACTAAAAATAAACCATACCTAACTTATCATTACAATCTTATCTATCCAAATCCCAAACACCCGAGATCCATCTAAAGAAATTACTCAGAAATCATAAAAGAGAAGAGAAGAGAAGAAGAAATAGAAAGCATAATATAAAGATTTAGGTTTTTTGATCCAAGATACAAATATAAAAAGAGAGACTCTTGATCTTAAAGATCAAGAGGAAAGACTTAAAACATCAAAGCAAATTTTCCAAGAAGGTCAAAGTTAAGATCTTGGAGGCTAAAAGAGGTTATGTATATAAGTTGGGGCTAGAAGGTTGCCCTAAACTGATTTTGGCTCGGATGCAACCAACTATCGACCATATGCAGCTCACTATCGGTCATGATGGTCGATAATGGCTTGCATTTGGCAGATTAAAATTTTATGAGAGTGGCTTGCATGGGTATCGACCATATGCAAGCCACTATCGACCACATGCATGCCAATATCGCCCACGCTGGTCGATAGTCACTTGCATTGGCAGTCCATGGCCACTTTTTTGCTCCATTTTGGTCCCATCTTTCCCTATGCATTTAGCTCTTCTTTCCTTTGATTCTTGGCCTCAAATTAGCTTGAATTCATCCATTTATCACCTCATAGAGCCACTCTAAAGGTGTAACTACAAAAGCAAAGAAATGCATGCAAATGTAAGAAAATCCTAAACTATACTCAATTCTTAAACTAAATGGATTTTGACACAAAAATGCATTATATACACCCTAATATCTATCAAAACATGGATCAAAGAAGCTCAAGAATGCATGAAAATATGCACATATCAATGTGGTAAGGAGAAAGCTTAGAGGACCCCGAGGCAATGTTCTGTGCGACAATGGTAAGTTTCTGCTTTTCAAACATCTTAGTTGTTATTAATTTTTCTTTGCTTGAGGGCAAACAAGAGGCTAAGTCCTGCAGAGTTGCTAGCACTACTATTTTAATGTTTTTACTTTGGATTTAACTTATTCATATGAAAGTTTTAAATGTTTTTTCTCCTTATCGAGACAATTTTCTTGTACTTGTGATATTAGAGACTAAACATGTCAAATCATCAAAAGATATGAAGACACACGCTAAAAGTGCTTCATTCATATTCCCAAACAAGTTTCAAGGTGGAATCAAGTGGATATTCAAACATTTAAGTCCTTGCATACAATGGCTTACGCTGAAATTTGAACACATGACAAAATTTTGAGTTATCTTTCTAATACAAGTGGTTTGAAGTCATCTGAAACTTTCACCAGAAAGTTACACCCGTTTTACAAGAGATACGTCAAGCTGCTTTGAAAAAGAAGCAAGAGTATCACATGGATAGTAATATTAGTTGGCATTCCATTAATATCGGCCAATGGCATGTTGTTGTCACGGGCCAATATTTTGGAAAATATTGGACAAACAGCAGAAATTGGCCTTAGCCCAATGTCATTTTGCTTAAACCGAGTAAACCGAGGATGGCCCAAGAAAGAATTAATATTATAAATACTTTTTTAACCTCTTTAGGAGGGGGCCACATTTTTAAATAGTAGCCATAGAGTTCATCAAGAGTTTTAAATATTTTTCTTCGTTCTTCATTTGTAAGAGCTTCACAGAGAAGATCTCGATTTTGTATCTCGATATAGAGAATGTTTCTAAACTACTACTCTTACTACATGATGTTTCCTTCGATTATTTGCTGATGTTTTTATATCTCCATGTATGCGTAATTCGATTATTAGGTTTTAGGTTTTTAAGAGATTTCATGTTATCATAAGTTATTAGGAATTGTTTAGGGTTATTGTCTTTGTCTCGGTTGATGTTAATGCATGATTGCTTTACCACGCAATTAGCAATCTGATTTTCGGTTGATTTAAAATCATGTTAAATCATAAGAAATAATCTTTGACACGCTAAGTATGGGGAGTCTTTGAAAGTAGATTGTCCCGACTTAGTGATTTTATTAAAACATGTTCACATATTAATGCATGTTTAACTTCTACAAGGATCGTGTGAAAATTGAGTCACTTAGTTGATTAAGCATAAATCCTGAGCCTCGAAAGCAGAGATGATTTATCTTAGTGTTTGAGTTCTGCGAGTTCTTTAATCCAAACCCTAAAAATACTAATTCTTTGATGCATGAGTCTCTCCAAATTTCTTAATTTCCTAATGCTTTTTCCACTAATTTTAAACATTCTTAATTGTTCTTTGCTGCTGTAAGATTTATTTAACTCACCAAAACCATCTTTATTTTTTTTTTTTTAACTTAAATTGATTTACATAGTTTTGTAGCGTGAAATGAAGTCCTTGAGGGACTTGATACCTTAAATACAACAATTACAGTTGTGCACTTGCAGCTTAGTATCATATTTTCGGTGAAACTTGACACTACATCACTAACCAGTACGAGTAATTAACTTCATGGTTCGAAGCAGTGTACAATAGTTTTTCATCCTCGTCGTTCATTGACTGAGTTCGATTAGGATCAAGCTTGCGGCATCCTGCTTAACAGGTTTATAGGTGGGGTCCATGTTGAGTTTGTGCGGCGTTAGCATGGGGTTGATCCCCTTCATGTCAGTTTTGAACCATGCAAATGTGGTTGTGTTTTCTTTTAAGAAGGCTATGTGCCTATTCCTTATTGAACTGGCTCATTCAACTCTAATCCTTCCACATCTTCCAGATAGGCTTCATCTGTGCAGACTTGTTGGTAAGTTCTTTTCGAGGACCCTGGATGAAGAGGTTCTTGATCTCCAATTTCTACAAAGAGAATTTATAGATGGATCCTATAGACATTTAGTATGAATTTAGGTAGCACATTCGCGAATATTTCTTATTTCTGCGAAGTGTTTTATATTCTTTTTCGGTTGGAAATTTAACGCATTGGTGATGGGTGAACGGGAAAACTCTCATGCTATGAAGTTATGGTCATACTAAGATTAGGTTGAATGGTGTTGATCTATCTACCACCACAAAGTCGACTCTTGCATTACATTGCGTTGTGACAGTTAGTGCAACTTTCCAAAGGGAGTATGTGGTTTGTACGGGGAAGATGATTAATTGGGTTTGGTTTGGACTGATTAGGTCTTCGCATAATCCCATGTGTTTAAATTTGTAATAGACTAATAGATCTACCGTCGGTATTGATCATTACTCTAGAAAGGTAGATGCTACTGACGTCTAATCTAACAATTAGAGTGTCATTGTGTGGTTGGTCTAGCGTGTCTAGTTTGCTTTCGCGCAACAGTATCACTTGGATTGTGTCTTTGACGGGAGGTGGTATT
Source organism: Anastatica hierochuntica (assembly GCA_900406275.1). Lineage (NCBI taxonomy): Eukaryota > Viridiplantae > Streptophyta > Magnoliopsida > Brassicales > Brassicaceae > Anastatica > Anastatica hierochuntica. The sequence goes on along the minus strand of OVAN01002091.1, from coordinate 14,414 downwards.
GTCATGGGTTCTCAGTTTATCACTGATGTGCTTTGATAGAATTGATGACTCTCGAAAAAACCTCTATCCTCCTTGGATGAAGTCGAATTTTTTTGCCTCACTACTCGCTTTGGGTTAATAATAGTGGATGGCCTACCAACCCACAATAAAAGTGAAGTTTCTGGAAATGGAAGCTCTTTGTAATCTTAGGGACAAGAGGCATAGTTGTTGTTGCATGCTGGACACTCTGCATAGTGTAAGTTCTTTGAATACTAGGTTCACCCTCTTCTTGGGAGCTAGGGAGGAGAGTTCGCACTTTTGTCCTCGTCAAATATGTATCGTTTTCCTAAGGTGATGAGATTGCTTTCATTTTAGGCAGTCGCTCCTCCTTCTCGAATTCGGCTTCGTCCGGCTGTTTGGATTTTGCCTTAGAGGTTGCCATTTCCCAATTTTCGGCACTTTGTGGTAAGTGTGGATGTTCGTACAAATCCAAACTCGTAAATTTGCAATGTGGTGGGCTGCTCATGGTGAAGGAATGTTATCCTTGGCCCTTTTTTGCCGACTCGTTCTTGTTTTATTATTTGGAAGGTTGAACGAGAGCTAAGTTTGCTTTGTAACGTTGTTCCTTAGTTTCTAGCTCTTCTTCTGCGCTCGCAGAGTATGAGCCTCGGTGGAGTGTGACATAAAGCGATTGGCTTGTCTAACAGTGCTTTCCTCATAGAACGTAGATTTGTACCATAACCTGTGTCGCAAGGCCACTAGTGGTACAAGATCGTTAAGATAAGTTATTCTCATTTATATCTCTCTGAGTGGGGTTATATATGACCAGTGGTTTGTTTGGTCCTAGTGTTAAGATCTTTTGCTTAGCTTTTGATGTCTTAGCTTCAATGAACACGAAATATTTTTTAAAAATATCGAGATGAGTTAAGTGAAATTGTCGATGGAATTTTCTTTGAGGGCGGTGAACCATTCAAGTGCGGGACATGCTAGATTCTCTTGGGTTTCATCGAGAGCATGTGCTCCTTCTACTTGATTTTACTCAGCTATTGGTTCATGTCGTTAGGTCATGTTGTTCACAATAGGAGTGTCCAGAGACTACAATTCTGGGTTCGGGTACCCAGAATCTTGGCATGACTCCCTGGTTAGTTGTCGGGGTTGATTTCGTCTCCCATAAGGCTTTGTTATCAAGCTCAAGTTGTTGCAGGCGTTGTTTGTTCTCCTCTAACTTCTTCTTGCATGCCCCTATATATTGCTTATGGGTATGGGGCTCCTCCTCAGCTCCCGCGCCGACCTTTGTAGGAGTTTGGTTCCTCCGAGCTTGCCTCGTCTATTCGAATTTTTTCTTCAGGTCCTCTAGTTGAGTTAACATCTCTTCGTAGCTCATATTTGTCGGTGTGGTGATTGTAACGTCGATATTATCTCCAACCATTGTCGCATAGCTTGTTATATTCCCCTCCAACTAGTGCCAAACTGTTATGGATATTTTTGGGGCAAGTTCTTTATAACACCGCATAAACTAGAGCTTAAGATAAAAAGTTCAATAAGAAGAAGAGATTCTTTATTTCTCTTTACGAGAAAGCAAGAAGTACAACGTAAATGGGTGAATGAACCCTAGTCTAGTTGCAAGCCTTAGTTTCTCTTAGATCTAGTGTTAGAATCTCTAGGGTTTATAGCGAATGAATTAAATGAACCCTTAGGTCATGTATTTATATTAGAAAGTTGATGATTATCCCTTAAAATTAGGAAAATCTGTGTATATCCTTAGATATTAGGCATATTTGGTTTTTCCTTTGGGTTTTTTTTTATCGGGTGGATGGGTCTTCCAGCTACCTGCCTTGAGGCATACTCTCGGCTTATTGCTTCCTGCTTTATGGCATTCTCCTGCTTCTACTTAAATTTTCATACTCCCAACACACCAACAAGAAGTAGCTAGAAACTATAATCGCAAAGTAAGAACCAGAACTTTCCAGATCGGAGACTTGGTCCTACAGAAATCTTCAACAATATCCTAGATAAAGCAGCGGGAAAACTTGCTCCATGCTGGGAAGGACCCTACAAAATAACAAAGTGTGTGGATCTCGGGCTTATAAACTACAACATATTCAGGGCAATAACCAAACAAACTACTGGAATGCTCTCCACCTTAAAGCCTACCACTTTTGATAGGCCTAAAAGGTCACATTTACTCCTCTCTTCTTACAAAAACAATGCGATTTGTACCTAAGGATATTCCAATTAAATGCTTGTTCTAAAGACATGAAATATCTAATTAAATGTGTGAGGGAAAAACCCGAGTTTTATACAGAACAAGGGTGAACACGCAGCCGCAGAGCAGTGCATAGCTGAGAAAATCGACAAAAATATACTTTCTCATGCGAGAGAAGTAAAAATCAGGGCAAAGTAAAGAGTGGCCTACCCATGTAGGGGCAAAGTATTGCCTTGTCCTCAAAAATGAAACTAAAATCCACAGACAATGAGTCTCGCGTGCTTTTTAGCTACATATACATACAAACCTGGATAAATTATGTTAGTTACACCCTAACATACTATTAATCCTACTTACATCAGACGTGAGAAGTAAAAGGCTTGGACCACAATTATCCAAGGGTAACATCACCCAGCAACGTGTGTGGCTCACCCACGTGGGAGTAGAGAGCAGCAAAAAAGAAGCCTACCCACGCACGAGAACAAAAATGACATCGATAAAGCTTATCCATGCAGTTGATCAACAAGATATTCGACAAAATCTCATAGGATAAAGCTTCAAAATAACGGCTTAAAAAAGCCACATATAAATATATGTGTAAAAGGACGACTACTTCCGTGATGACCATGAGTCAAGGAAGAATTTCTATCTTTACATTGATTGATTATTTACATGTTTGTTATCTCTACAATAATTACTTCCACAATGGTCACGAACCAAGGATAAATGTTTATCTCCACTACGGCCATGCACCACTCATAATATATGTCCAAAAGAAAATATATGTCCGTCTATTGCTCCTAAGTCATGGCAGAGATTACCCTGGCCTTATTCGCGGAAATCACGAATTCTACATTTTTTATTTTGATAGACAGTGCAAAACAACAATAGTTTGAAACTTAAAAGGGCAAGGCCCGAAATAGTCTTTACAACCAACACAACAAGAAACACCATAGAAACATGGCGCAAAAAGATCTACTCATCGTCAGAGGAGAAGTAAATATCTTCATCTTCGGGTAGTATGCTCTTTCTCCTTGCCCTCAACCGCATGTCCTTGCCTATGTACCCCTCCACGAGCCTTGGCATTTTTGGTCATCACAAAACGATACCTTCTCTACTCCATCGTGGGTCTCCATGAGCTGGTATATTTCATAAACAACTCATGCTTGAGATATCAACGCGTTATCACCTTACCACCATGAAATGCCATATCCATCTCGTCAGGAAAACTAGACATTATTTATTGAAGGCTGGAAATCTGCTCTGGACGCTCCTCCTTGGTCTTCTTCAAGCTCTCCACCTCCGATGATAGCAGGTCCACGCCGAGCTTCAGGCCATCCGCTTTCTCCTCAGAACTGGCTAGTTCCTTTCCAAGGAGTGGATCTTCTTTTTGGCAGATGCCAGCTCGGAACGCTTCTTCTTAAATTGACACTCTAAGCTCATGTTCTTTCCCTTATTCGTCTTGCAGGTGCCAACATAGACTTTTCCTTCAATATGATGGTAGAGGGATATTGCATGTATCAAAGCCAGCACAATCATCGACAAAGGCAATGCGACAAGTGAGACATAGACTAAGAAAACAGATAAAAGTATCATTACTTTCAACACGTCTCCCTGGACATAGATAAGGGCCGCATTGACTTCATTGTCCTCAATGGAAACCTCTTCCAAAGGGAACACCCGTGAATTTAAGCTCGTAAAGACCTTCCCGAGAAAAGTTTCCGTGAAAAGTTGTAACTATAAACTTGCTGTGAAAAGGTGGCACTATAAACGTGCTGCAAGGAGCATAAGAAATATTAGCCCCTTCATAAACCATGCACCTTGTAGAAAGAGAAGACTCAACGGGCCGCCAATCATTTTCTCTGGTCATATTTCTGTAGTGTTGCCTTTTGGTTGATGTCGATCGAGTGGCTTCCATGTAATTCGCAAAGGAGTCATATGGTTCAGAAGGTTGGCCATCTTCTATGCAACAAATCTCAAAAGGGAGTTGTGAAACCCTAACAGAGATCTACCAAAACAAAGAACTAAACCTTACCAGTTTTAATCTAGTTTGGCGAAGTAAAAGGAACGATCGCAAGCTTTGTTCCACTGGAAGATCGTAAGAATATTCAGGCAACAAGAATTAAAGCTCTAGCGTAAGCAACATATGAAGGAAGCAAAAGAAATAGGGAAACTTTAGGTAACTTCACCACAGTCTCCGATGGCACGCATAAATTTCAAATAATGTGGAGCACGACATCAAGTCTTATCAAAGATCTCTCCAATCGAGTATCATAAGTGAAACCAAGGGAACAACAAACCAATGCTCAAATCATTTTACTCCAAGAGGCTGCATTAACTGCTCACTTAACTCAAAATAGAATATTTATGAATCAGAGCTAGAAACGGACTAAAAGCGTGACAAATTTAACCCACGACTTCACTACGTGAAACCGCGGCTAAGGAGCAAACTATTGGGGAAAAATAAATTCTGCCTTGATCCTTGCTTTAGAGTCCTTGGTCATGCTGTCAAGGATCAACGTTAGAAAAAAACTTAGCTACACGCAGACAAACGCTGCTATAACGACAAAGACCAAAGTCTCTTGAAAAATGAAATAAATCTTAATCGACACGACCAACTCTACAAAAGACAATCAACATGGATATAAGGAAATATTATTTATATCCACGAATTTCTACGAGTATCCACAAAAAACATCTATAAGATCTAAACGAACATATACTACAAATAAGTGAACCGAAACCCTAAACTTGACATATACAATCAAAAATATAAAAACGCTCTATATAGGCAAGGCGACTACATTAGAACTAGGGTTCTATCTTGTCCTCCTTTATAATATATGCTTTTTACCAAAGTTTCAATAAAAGAATTACTTTGATCATTACTTTCCATAATGGCATAGAAGCTTGCCCAAATTTACCCTAACACTATAGATTATTCTTTAAGCTTTGATCTTTGAATTGATCCTCTTACTCACAAATCAATAAAAGACACTCTAAAGATTCAAAGGAATCTTGGATAAATTTTGTCCTCACAGATACCATCCCAAGTTTTATTTTACCAAAAATTCCTTTTGTTTGATAATTTTTACAAAAATGCTATAAAACTAAACTTAGACTTTAAACCATCAGGTCTAAACTCTAAACCCAAATATAAACTCTAAAGCTCTAAATCAAATATTAAATGTAAAAAACTACACCCAAATCTAAAACTTTTAATTTCAATACCATTCATTTTTTAGTATTTATAGTATTTTGGGATAAAATCTATGAAACGATGTATTCATAACCTTTTTGGTGTTATTTTCAGCAATTTCTCTAAAAATACTTTATTTTCTTTTTGAAGAAATCTTATATATTTATAGAGGAAAAGTAAATTGAGTGAAAAAACCTATGTTCATTCATAGAGTAATTCAAGGGGCACGTCATTAAATTCAACTAATGATAGAAACTACACCAATTTAAAGGCAACTAGGTAATGGGCCCGCACCCGGTGCGGGCATGAGAATTTTAGGACAAAATAACGTTATTTGACAGTAGAATTTACGTGCATCAAAAATTTGTTTAAATCATCTTACTTATAGTCTTAAAGATATTCCTTGGGATGGACGTTCGATTATTTGGTTTGATTCCAGTTCGTTTCTTAGGATCTTAGGGTAGTTAGGTTTATGAATCGTTCGATTATTTTAAAATTTTGGTTCAACTCTGATTGGGTTCTTCCGATTCTAGTTCAATTTTGTTCCTAAATTTAGCAACCATTATGAAATCGGACTGTATTTAGATTTATGTATTTCTCCGAGTTACCCAAAAATAAAAATTAAATTGATTAAATTTAATGATATTTCTATATTTAATTGTATAAAATTAGTTTAACTTTTATAAATAGAGTTAAAATAGTTAAATATTCAGATATTTTTGTTATTTTAGATATAAATATAACATAGATTATCAATTTATAATTTTATTGTTGAATATTTTGAGTCTTCCTTGAGTTCTCAGTTCAATTTCGGTTAATCTCTTCTAAGAAGCTTATGACCCGTTTAGATATTAGTAAAAATACCTTTATTATTAAATTCATAATGATTTGTTCTTCTTAATTTTGGTGATAGACAATTAATTTTTAGATTTCATAACGATGCAATGCATATAAATCCTTCCCTTACTTAGATTTTTTATTTTATTTTTCGGGACCATCACAAAAGTAGGAATATAGTTACTTATTTGTATATGGGTATTGAACTAAGATAAAAAATTGTTGTGTGTATTTAGCTTGACCAAAAGATCGTTTAATAACCTTTGCATTTTTAAAACTAATGTATAAGCATGAAAAAGTTAATTTTACATAAGTAATTCTGAAAGTAACAAAATATATGATTTCTGGATGTTGCGATACATGACTTTTGAAAGTAACTAAAGTCACTATCTTCGTAAAATCAAGTACTCTTACTCTCTCTTCTTGCTCTGAAGTCATCTCAATAACATCTTCTGAGATTTCCTTTGGTACTTCTTCTGCATCCGCAATGGATTTGAATGATTTGTATTCCTCTTTTAACCGAGGAAGTCCTTACAGAGGAAGTCCTTCTCTAAGCTTCACCTTTAGCTCCCAACCCAAAACTTATTTGGCTTTAGTCATGTTTGGCTTCCTCTGTCTTGGATTGTCCAATGTGCTCTCCACCATCTTTATTTCTATGCTTGGGTTAATAATTTGGGTTTTTATATAATCATAAACTAATGTTATGAAAAGTAAAACACGAATTTTAAATGTCGTTTTCAAGGGAACATAATCCTAAGCTCCTTAATCGTCTCAGTCAGTTTCGCCTTTGTAAATTCACCTACGGAAAACAGAGATTTATATAGAGCGGTTTAGGCTTGAGGTGCTCCATTCGGTTTAACTGAAACATTATCCGAAACCAAATAGAAGCCGAATAAAACTGAAATATCTAAGTCACAAGACAGTTTGGTACACTCTACTATAGGGGTTAAGTTATGTTAGAATGAAAAGGCGAGCTTGGGTGCCTTCCATGAGCTGGATAAGTCTGTCTACCATGTTAGAGACATAGTAGAAATTGCGGGTTTGTGTGCCCAGCTTATGAACAGTCAATGCCTCACCCCTAACAACAAATTCATCCCAACAACTAAGCAAAGATGAAATATATTCGTGTTTCAATGAGTTGATAAAACAAAAGACTTTACTTGAGTGCTTGAGCGACGAAGTTGCTCAACCATCATCGATGTTCATTCGAGGACCATACATGTTGAAGAGTCTAGCAATGTGGATTTCTACAAACAAGCTCAATGAAAATCTCAAAGGAATCGACTGAACAAAGAAAAAGTGATGTCATGAGTTCAGAGAAATAAAACTAATCAATGTTGTGTTGTCTATGCTAGTCAAACATCAAGGTCTCGGATACACGTTTGCCTTCGTAATAGCAACTTCGAACCCCTATATAACAATAGCAGTTGGTTATATTCACAAAGCCTTAAAAAGCTTAAAAGCAAAAGAGAGTTTACTATAAGATGGTACCATATGAAACTTACCAATTGGGTTGACGTTGCCCCAATAGCTCTCGGGTAGAGGGTGGATGATAGGATCTCCATACACTTCCAAGGTTGAAGTAAGCAATATTCTGTTTACAGAAGAACAAAATGTTAGTAACAAGTATGTGTGTCTAGAAGAAGGATACAATCAAGAAATAAAGAGTGGAATATGTCGCAAACCTCGCTCCAACACGTTTGGCAAGACCGAGCATGTTCAATGTACCAATCACATTGGTCTTGCTTGTTTGCAGAAAATAGATTAGATATCATAAAACTTCTGATGACATTACATAAACATGTATGCTACACAAACCTTAACGGGGTTGTACTTGTAGAAGATAGGAGAGGCAGGACAAACAAGACTGTAAATCCGATCAACAAAGATCAAAGGCTCTGTAACATCAATATTCAAAGTCCACAACATGGTTTTGAATCTCCTTGACATACACAAGAAGAATATATATATATATATACAAACTTGGAGTCGAGACCTCACAGAAAAGCTCAATTAGATTCAATGTTTATGAGTTAAATATTTATAATTTTCGAATATAATTATTTATGTAAACTCTATGTAAATAATTAACGAATGTAATTATTTGTTTCCATAATTTATTCACCGAAATAAAAGACCAAAATAAATGTAAGATAATATTGTCTTTCTCATATATAACGTATAAAATTAATTAATTAGATTACCTAAGTTGTATAATCTACATTTATTAGGTTAATCATGATTTAGTATCTATTTTTGTCGGAAAAAATATTGGAAAAATGGTGAAAATTAAAAATAACCAACCAATCAAATTAAAACGATTAATTCCCAAATCAACTTATGGATGATACGTGACAACTAAAAATAATCTTACTTCTCTTTTAATATATAGTAGGACTTAGCCAAAATTATCATTTAAACTATATAAAAAATAATATACACTATTTAAGTAATTATAATTTTAGAGAATCAAGTACAAATATTATTAAAAGTTAATACGGTTTTGATATATCTATCAAATTTTTATTAGTAATATAAAAAATATTGTAGTAAACATATATTTTAAATTTAATTCTCTACTTGAAAGTAGATTACGAAACTTAAATTTTGTATGTCTTTTTTTGTGCACAAACAAAATTTATATTCATATCAGTTGAAAATTAACTGAGCGAATTAATACACATTCCCATATTGAATTTTATTCATTTTTTTTTTGGTCAGAAGAATTTTATTCATTTGTATCTTGGTTATTATATATAATTTTTAAATTGTTACTTACATTCAACACAAATTACAAAAAAAATAAATAGGATGTCAATTTGTAATTACGTATATAACTATCAATTATAGAAAACCGTTATCTCCCTAAAAATTGACAACAATTATAAATTTTAGAAAATAATAAAATTATCTGCTCAGCACGGATAAAATCTATTTAGGTTAAAAAAACCCAAGTGAACTACAATAAGAAGAACCAAGTTGTAGTTGTACCTTATCCATCCAGACACCTCAAAAGGACCTCGTTTTACATCAATTAATAAGACTGCAAAAACTCTTATCAACATCAAGCAATAAAAAAGCTATCTCCTATAGCAATGGCAGCTCTTAACTGCAACTTCTTGAAGCTATCTCAACATCTCAAACCCTCAAGGCCTTCCTTTACCTGCTCGGCATCTCAACCTTCACAAAACAACATAAAGGTAATTACATCCTCGAGAGATTCACTACAATGAAGCTTTGATGTGATTGTGCTTTCTAATTTCCCTATCAGGTAATCGTCAATGGAGCTGCAAAGGAAATAGGACGAGCCGCCGTGGTTGCTGTGACTAAAGCAAGGGGAATGGAGTTAGCTGGTGCTGTCGATAACCATTTTGTTGGCGAGGATATCGGCTTGGTGACTTAACTTGAATGCTCATCTGCAAGATAATTCCAACTGCTTGGTTTATCTATTGATTTCACTCCCTAACGCTAATGTTCTTGAATAGTTGTGTGACATGGAGGAGCCTTTAGAAATACCTATCGTGAGTGATCTAACAATGGTCTTAGGCTCAATATCTCAGGTTCCATTAATTCCAAACCTCCCTCTCTCTCTCTCTCTCTCTCTCTCTCTGTTTCCACACGATTTAAGTTCCATGGAACAATCTAAACTAAAATTTGTTGGTAGGGGAAAGAAGTCGGTGTTGTGATCGACTTTACAGACCCATCAACAGTGTATGAGAACGTGAAACAGGTATCAGATTACTTCTTTTTTTAATCACGCTCCTTGTCGTTACTGATATTAGGAGAAAGTCTGAAACAGTAATAATGGTTTTCAAATCTATCAAGGCAACTGCATTTGGGATGAAGAGTGTGGTGTATGTACCTCGGATTAAGCCAGATACAGTATCTGCGTTATCTGCACTATGTGACAAGGCCACCATGGTGAGCACAGGGTGAGATGCTGCAAATTTTTTATGTTTCCTTACTTTGTGAGATCGATAATTGTTAGATGAGAAATGGCTCTGGTTAACCTAATCTCCTCTCTGCTTGTCTTTCTAGGGATGCCTTGTCGCACCAACTCTGTCCATAGGATCTATACTTCTCCAACAGGCTGTGATCATGGCCTCCTTCCACTACAACAATGTCGAACTTGTAGAGTCACGGCCTGATGCAGCGGTATGACAATTAGACAATCATTTACATTTCCTTGAATTCTGGGTTTTAAATTACATAAATTAGAATGTTAATGAGGGTCAGTTACGGGATATAGGACTTTAAAGAGGCTAATTTCCAAACAACCATACAGAAAATTTGCATGAGTTGAACTAGTATATCATGACAGAAACTTACACACAACTTTTGACATCAAACTAAAAAAAAAGTGACTCAAAAGATACCTATGAACTGCAGGATCTTCCTTCTCCAGAAGCTATCCAAATTGCAAACAACATTTCAAACCTCGGTCAGATCTACAACAGAGAGGATAGTTCAACTGCTGTTCAGGTAAAGTATGAATAAGCTTGCAGAAAAACATGTCAGAAAGGCTAACAAAGATGGACCAGTTAGGATCGTGTACACATTATACATAAACTCATATGTCCAGGCAAGAGGTCAAGTTATTGGAGAAGACGGGGTTCGTGTTCACAGTATGGTTTTACCGGGACTACCATCTAGCACACAAGTCTATTTCTCAAGTCCAGGAGATGTAATTATTAATACTGCCATCTTTTCAAAATCAAACTGAAATTTAGATTAAATTTCAGGCTTCACAGCTCCTAAGAATTCTTATGACACCGACTGTTTTACGCAGGTCTACACTGTTAAACACAATATAGTTGATGTAAGAGCCCTAATGCCTGGCCTACTCCTAGCAATCAGAAAGGTGGTACGCCTCAAGGTAACAAAGAAACAAGCGAGAATTCAACATCCACGATGTCTTAGATAATTTAATCACTTGCCAGTATTCTCTTTTGCTTTTACAGAATCTTGTTTACGGCCTAGAGAAATTTCTGTAGCAACTGAAGTGGTTTGCCAGTCATTAATCGATATGCGGGTCATATATTACATTATCATGAACAGCTCGTGTCATCTTGCAAGACCTATATATGAAAAACATTTAACATGAATTTTAAAAATAGGTTGATATATTCGTTCATGATGGTTGAGTGAGAAAAGCATTATACTAAGAATTTTATATTTAAGTAACTGCTAAATTTCCAATAGCTTCAAGGCCTGGAAATGAGATGTTCAATTCTCTTGGTCAAGGATATCAAGAAATGTTCTTTCTTTTTGTTCAAATGTGGGTTTTAATATTGCCAGTGCCATGTAGCCTATCTGCAAGGATCAATGCATCCTAAAGTCTAACTGATAAAATAGCAAAAAGAACTAAATGCTTGGCTCTAGTCCAAATCAACGTACTATGAATATGTGCAGGGTCCTTTCATATTGTGATCGAACAGCAAAGTCTGTCAAAGTTGTTACTGCACGATTTCAACTCAACCAAAAACCCACAAAAAGAGGGGAAAAAAGGAAGCATGAAGTCGTTTATTTCAGTTTGATACACGAAAACAGTCTAACCTCTGAATTTCTCAGCCATAGCTTCAATCCAGGCTCTATCTTTATCGCTATATGCATATCCAGCAGTAGAAGCCACCAGCAAAAACCCATCCATTGACTGCGGTTCATTTATATTGGGCATGAGAGGTTGCACAAAAAGAGAACGCGTGCCATCGGGAAGAATATCCCAAGACAGTTCAGAACCTAAAATCAAACTGAAAGTTAACATAACGTTCCAAAACAGCAGAAACAGTTGTTTCTCCGCAGCAAAAAGAGCAAAATTTCATTTGTTCAGGTACAAAATAGATTGACAGAGCTAAACAAAGTCAACGTTGTGCGATGGAAGGAAACGCAATACCTGCATATTGAGGGAAATAAAGGGTCTCCTTTACATTAGCCAGGCCGATTTCATCTACCTTTCTTTTGAACCAATCATGTAGTTGAGCTTTTGACATCTGAAGTGGACAGTTCCAGTAACCGCGAACACAAAGCTCATCTTGAACCGATATCAACTGCAAAAAAAAACAAAGAAAAGTAAGCATGCGGTTAGATGAAAAGCCTTGTCCCAAAGACAGAAGACCATACCACAGCTACGGTACTTGTATTCCTCAACAAAACATAAGTTGCCCATGCTAAATCCACCTTCAATGAGTCTCCAATACTTGATGATATGACAAAAACCTGGTCTCCCTCTTCAGGCAGGGTTCTCTGCTCAGCTTCCGAACCCTAAAAACAGTAGTATCTATTTTCATTGGCACTAGAGAAGAGCAAAGTTTCCCTGATTAAAAGATGCTTACTTTAAGAAATTTTCCAATGTAAGGTAAAGCGATGGAAAAAGCAGCAAGTGATATCCCCAAAGCCTCTGATCTCTGTCACAAAAAGGAATGCTAAAAATCAAATCAACTCATCGTTTCACTGTTAAGCCATTATTGCAATCTCTATTTTTACCAGCTGAGGTTCGCTGATTGGACCCCAAGACGAAAAATGATTCAGAAGAAGAAGCGATCCAAACCCGTATCCCATCCATCTCGGTAGATAAGATTCGTCAAACCCACGAATCCCTACAAAAACGCAAACACAAAATACGTGAGATTGCGAAATTCCAAACAATCCCAGAGGGGATAAGAGTTACCGAAAGTGAAGCGAAGAACGGAGAGGTTGAGTTGTTGTTGATCAGATGTCTTTGATCGTTGAGAATCGCTCTCAGCACCAGCCACGATTCTTCTAGACCGAGGAGGTTGTAGAGCCAACCTTGGATGGATAGGGAAAGTGCAAATTCGAATACTCATCTTCTCTCGGATTGTCTTACGAGACCGACCATAGCGTTCGTTTTGTAACCCCCGCCATTGATTAACTCTGTCAAACAACCTCTGCACTACGATAGGCCCATTAAGGGCAGGTGTAACACCCGCGTTCGGGAAATCAGAATAGGACTAAGGAACAGTCCGCGAAAGATGCATAAACTATAAAGAAAGATAGTAAAAATTCGACTAAGTTTTGGAAAACTGGACCAAGAGTGGTTCAGTGACTCCTCAAACACCAGTAATGTATACTGGTGGCAGTCCATAAAATAGTTGTTATGCTATATAAGGGGGTGTATATAGTTGGACTGGATGGAACCCCTGGACTTGGCCGTGGATGGATCATGGCTAAGCATACCCCACTCGATCATGGATGGACCATTAGTTACTTGTCCGGTTTTGAGATTAAAGGGAAAGATTGGATCGAATCAAGGATCGTTTGATCGGACTGAATAATTCAAGGGGAATTCGAATGTGGACTTAGCCAAGATCATGGAGATGATCAGATGGCTTGGTCAAGTGTGTGGATTCGGTCAAGTTAAAACGAGTATAAAGCAACTGATCTGATCGGCGGACTAGACTGAGCTGGATGAATTGGTCCAGCCGAGTCAAAGTGTGCTTAAGGGAAGGTTGAGCTTGAAAGTTGAACTGAGCTGACTGTTGAGCTGAGCTGGGCAGTTGAGCTAGACTGAGCTAAGTTAGTACGGACTAAGCAGTTGGACTGGTCGGATCAAACAAGGATGGTCGGATTCAGACAAGGACTGTCTGGATCAGACAAGGACTGTCTGGATCAGACAAGGCAGTTATTCTTGTCGGATCGAGACTGGGAAGCTCGCTGGGACTTAGCCAATTTTCGCCCAAGGAATTGGCGGGAACGGTTACTTGACAGTTTTCACGCGAAAATGTGAATTTGCCTAAGTGTTTTGGACGGGAACAGTTTTTCCCAAAGATGGACGCACCTGGGCAGTTATGGGCGGTTTCTCTTAGGCCAAAACGCATAGTTTTGTTGGTTTAAAAGGGAAATCTCAGCAGTTATCGTTTTTCTCACGAAAAAGAACTCAGAAAGAAACAGAGTGCGATCCTAAGGCATTTGGCTTGAGATAGACGATCTGACTGGGTCGACTTGTTGATCAAGGCGACTGACTGCGGAAACCGATTGCCGAGACTGACTGCGATCATCTGAACTGAACATTCGACTCTAAGGCAAAGGTGAGTTCGTGACTGTAGCCTTTCATAGATTTCTGTGAAGGCCGAATAGCCGTGAATGCTTGATTGATGGCCGATGGTCGAGTGTTCACTGTTCTTCTGGCCGATGGCCGAGTATCTTGATATCAAAGGTTGTTGGCCGAATTCATTT
>OVAN01002090.1:0-35615 GCA_900406275.1 Anastatica hierochuntica | reverse complement strand
CGTTATTCATCTTGTTTCATCTTACTTTCGTCATACGAATCGTGTTAATTTTGATCTCACAATATGTATTCATATCTGCTTTACTCAAGCTTTTTGTCTTATTTCGTTTCGCAGCTTAGTTTCGTAACTTTAACCTAATTTCTCGTATTCATCGAATGATCTCGTCGCTTTTTGGCCACAGAGAATCCGTGAACCACGTAACATTGACAGTGTGAATTTCGGTTCCCAACATATGAGAGCAGCCATTCTCGGAGCAAGTTTCTCTTTGATGAATCGCCCATTGATTTGACCCTAGACCTTTTAGATGTCGAGGTCGAAAGGATCTTAGCCCTTCTCGGGGTGTTTGAGTTTGAAGCTTCAGGGAGACCGATGATGGAGGGGGAAGAACTTTAAAGCCTAGACACAACCACCAAGATTTTGGCCAACATAGGAGAAGGAGAGTCCTTGGAAAGCTTATTTTTGGTCATATCTACTATTCGAAAAGATAGAAACGACTTAAAATCAAAAATTAACCACCATACACTAAACGGAATAGTTTTTCGGAGGCGAAAACTTACCGGGATGTAGAAGTAGATGGAAGCGTGAAGAGGGCGAATGCGAATGAGAAGAGATGTGATAAACAGACAAGGGTAAAAGATGAAGACCCTTCGCTTTCCCACGTATATAACCGTAATGGCGATGGGCAAAAACTAAATGGTCCCAGATGCCACTATAGGATTTCAGCCCAAGAGCTCAACAACAGATCGGCCCACAAACGCTAATGTGATTCACCAAGGATGAAGCCTTAGTGACAAGGATCAACGACGCTGGCAATAGTCATGGCTCTAGCCACGTGTATTTAGCCTATGGGGCAAATCCTACACTAAGACTAATTCTAAAATCTCCTAAGGAAGAATCTACTCTTCAAATTCTACACGTAAGAAATAAAGAGTGGGGGACAACTGTTAGAATAATTTTATTCCCTTAGAGCCTCACTTTAGCTATATCGGGGGCACATAGATAAAGAATTTGGAAATACTCTTATTCGAATACTATAAATACAAAGGCAAGAACACTAACTCAGGAATCCAAAACTCATTGTTCAAAACTCATAAGTTGTCCTCGATTTATTTACATATCAATAAAGGATTTTTTACATCTTTTGTTCTTCTTCTCTCTCCCCTAAAGAATCTCTCAAAAAACTTCTAAACATTAATTACAAAATATCCTTCTTTACAAACATTATTCTTTCATATCTACTTTCCTTATCACGCCCTCTCAAGCTAGAGTAAGGAGTGTTACTTCACGCTTGGTTCTTGTCGTATGAAAATGTTGCCTTAGGAGTGGTTTTGTGGGATCATCTGCAAGTTAATCACGGATGGAGACATGTGATACTTGTAGAATTCCTTCTTATATTTGATTCCCGAGAAAACGATACACAAGCGCAATATGCTTCATTTAAAAATGAAATACCGAATTATTGCATAGATATGTGGCTCTAATGTTGTCACAATAAACAACATGAGATGAAATTGGTTTGTGGCCAAGTTTTGTAAGGAGTGAAGTAAGCCAATCAATGGCGAGCCTCGTCGGAGAAAAAGATCATGCGTAGTTGTACCTGCAAGATATCAGAATACCCTCTTTTCTCCTTGCCAATATTCATTCGTTAGACGATGCAGGAGCTGTGTTAGCCTATTAACAGCATAGGTGATCTGAGTCTAGTGAAGGCGAGTAACTGTAGGCTCCCAACCACATATCAATATTTTTTTGTATGTAGGAGAGGTGTGCCATTGCTAAACGTGAGCTTCGGCGTTGAGGGAAGTGGTGTGGAGACTTATTTCACATCCTTCATGTTCTTTTTAACAAGGAGATAGAGTAAATATTTGCATTGCATTGGGTGGAGTCCTTTGGTAGTTCGCATTGCCTCGATTCCTAGGAGCTAATGAAGATATGTGGGATCTTTAATGGAGAATCTTTCGGCGAGGGATTGCATGACTCTAGTGATGATATCGTTTCATGTCACAACAAATATTGTCAACGTATACAAGAACATATGTCATTGATGTATGTTTGTGTTTGATGAACAAATAGGTGTCAAAAACTGAGTTTGTAAAACCACCACTGAGAAGATGTCGTTTCATTGATTGGTACCAGGCACGAGGTGCCTGTTCGAGGCTGTAAATTGGTTTCCTGAGGTGACAGACGCATGCCGGTAATGTAAACCTCTTTATCAACAAATCATGGATGTTGAGCCATGTAAACCTCTTTAGTAAGCTCTCCTTGTAAGAATAAATTGTTTACATCAAGCTTTTTATCTGCCAATTCTTCTTTGCAGCTATGTCGAGGACTATGCAAATCATGGTGGTTTTGATCATTGGGCTAAAAGTTTCAGTGTAGTTGATTTGTACATTTAGTTGAAACCACGAGCCACTAGTCTAGCTTTGTATCGATCCAGCTCTCTGTTTGCCAGATATTTCATTGTGAAGACCCGTCTGCAAGACACGAGATCCTGATGCAGACTAGGTGGAACGAGATCCCACGTTTTGTTTCGGATTATTGCGTCAAATTCCATAGAAGCAGAACGAGTCCATCGTGCATCTATGGACTTTGAGGTTGCATACGGTAAAGGTTTTGAGGTAGTGGATTTTGTGGTTGGGATTGAATTGGTAATGGTGGGGCTGTGTTTGAGGAATGTTGAGTGTTGTTGTTTTTTGTTTGGGAAAAAGATGATGAAGTATTGGACTGAGAATGTTGTTGGGCCGAAGATTGATTTGTGGTTTAGGGTTGGTGGGCGTGATTTGAGAAAAGAGAAGGGGATGGTGTAGGTTAAGATGCGGTTGAGGGTACATTTGTGTTTGGAGAAAAATGCTCAGACTGAGGAGGCGAAGAAGAAGAAGATGAGACAGAATGAGAAGGTGATATCTAGGAGTTCAGAGTTAGAGATTGTGGTGGCGATGGTGGGTCTAGGCGAGAATCTGAGAACGGGGGCGACACCGGCGAGTCCGATGCTTGAAGCGGTGGTGATAGGTGGATGATGTGCGGTGCCGGATTGTCTGTCGTTGGAAGGCGGTGGTTGGTCATCAGAGATAGAAGTCGATGTTTCTGATTTGGCAAAGAGATAGGTCGATTCATCAAACTATATATTTCTGGATGTGTAGATACGACCAGTGATGTGATCAACACAATAGTAGGAGCTTTGGCTTGTCGAATATCCAAGGAAAGAACATTGAATTGAGCGGGTCTCAAGCTTATGGTTGGCATAAGGGCAAAGCCACGAATAGCAGGAGAAACCAAAACTTTGCAGGAGTTCATAGTTTGGTACGACTTCAAATAGTTTTTGAAATTGTGATTTTAGTTCCAGCATTGGTTTTTGGAGTCCGTTAATTGTGTACACCGAAACAGCAAAGGCATAAGGCTAATATTCCTTCGAGACATAAGCTTTGGAGAGCATCATGAGTCTCGTCTCAACAATGTGGTGATGTTTCCTCTCAGATGTTTTGTTGTGCTCCAAAGTATGCTGAGGTGATGTCAGATGCGAGATACCATGAGTTGACATATAAGATTTTAAAGCTACAAATTCACCTCTATTATATGTAAATAAAGTCCTAATTCAATGTTAAAACTGATTCTCCACCAAGCCTTTGAAGGCAATAAAACTTCTCTAACTTGAATCTTTTGTTTGATTGAGAACATCGTTGTTATTAATGATGATGAGGTAATATTTGAAGTTATCTATGCAAATAACGGGTGAGGTAGATACATCACTGAACAAGTACTCGAGAGGGTGAGTGGAGACAAAAAAAATTGAGTTGGAGAAGGGTAATTTCTTAGTTATATTGACCAAACAATAAGAATAAGGTAATAGTTTCTGAGATACGGAAGAAGATGGCAAATTTAATTTAGAAATGGTAGTGTTTAAAATAGATAAAGATGGATGACCTATTAAGAGTGCCATGAAGTTAAAGTAGTTTTAGGACTCAGCGATTTGAACATTACAATAGCCTATGTGCTTTAAATTGGCAATTCGTATAGCTTGTTTTTAGTTTTTTCTTGGAGCAATAAGGTCTCATGGCTGAGATCCTTCACTGGAAAGAGGCAGGAAACAGTTCGACAGACTCTTGCTTAGAATTATACAATCTATAAACATATATGAGATTCTTTCTGATATTTGGAACACAAAGAACTTTATGTAAGGCGAAAGCCCTACCGTTAAAGTTAAGACAGTAGAATCGTATGTGAAATTGAGAGGCTTGTTCCATAATCTATCATTACATCATCATTGCTATAATATGGTTGATGTTGTTTAGGGTTTTTTGAATGATTCTTTATGGGAGAGAGAACAAGAACAAAAGAATGTAAAAGATCATTTATTGATGTTAAAGAAATCAATTACAATCAGTGTGTTTAAAGTAAAGAAAATCATATCATTGAATTAGAGTTCTTCCCTTTGTATTTATAGTATTTGAATAAGAGTATTTCCATATTCTTTTATGGATAACTTCTAGTTTCGAGTCTCTATTTACAATAAGGGATATTTCCATAATTCAATAAGGCACTTGTCCTTATCTCTAATATTCAAATTATTATATCGAAATATTCACTCAGACTTTGCTCATGGCCTCACCGTGGCTACGTGTTCTTGGATAAAGTCTTGGTTAACACGTTCAACTAAGGAGGTTATTTATGTGCCCCGATATAGCTTAGACTAGTCTCTAAAGGAATAAAATTACCCCAACAGTTGTCCCCCACTCTTCATTTTTTACGTGTAAAATTTGAAGAGTATATTCTTCCTGAGTTAGACTTAGCCTTAGTCCATGATTGACCTTGTAGGTGGAATAATTGTTGCTAGATCCATGGTCGTTATCAGCGTTGTCGCTATGGCTTCATCCTTGGTTGATCACGTTAGCTTTATCGTGCCGCATCTGATGATGTATGCTTGGGCCGAATATCTATGGTGACATCTGGGCCTGCTTAGTTTTGGCCCATTATCGGCAAGGTTAGACAGACGGGAAAGTGAAGGGTTTTCACTTTCTACCATTGTTGATTTATCACATCACATCTCCTCCGCAATTGCTCTCTTCATGCTATCGTCGATTTCAACATTCCGGTAAGTTTTATTCTCTGGTGCACTGCTCCGTTTAGTGTAGAGTCTTCAATTCTTGATCTTTAATCTTAGCGATCCTTTTGAATGATAAATACATAAAAGAATTTTGTCTTCTAAGGGCTCTCCGTCTCCCGGGCTAACCAAAGTTTTAGCGGTTGAAGCTAGGCTTCAAGACTTTCCTCCCTCTAGTGTCGCTATCCCTGAGGCATCGATCTCTAGTGCTCCGAGAAGGGCTGAGATCCTTTCCACCCCGACTTCCAAAAGGTGTAGTGTTGAATCAATGGTTTAATCATTGGAAGGGAATTTTCTCAAAGAAAGGTTGATTTCATACAACCTTTCTACCATGATCGAGGATCAACGTCATTCCCCTTGGGACCTCTTTTTCGATCTCATGTATGTTCATCTTCATCCTCTAGTTTCATAGTTGACCCTTAGCTTAGGAATTCTCTGTTTGATCATTTTCTTTTATAGTTGGCCACTGATGTCTTCATCAAAGAGAAACGGAACACTGGAGGTTCGTCTAGGGTTTCTGAGTCTCAGTCCAGTTTGAGGGTTTTGGAGCAGGAGTTGGCCAGGGAGCGTTGGACGGGTAATGAAGCAATCAGGAGCCTTGAAGATCTAGAGGCATCATCTAGGATCCTTCGCAAGAATCAAGTTGATGCTCGAACTAGGGCCGAGTATGTAGAGACGCAGCTGGCAAAGAAATGGGTTGAGGTTGATGAGCACTATCGCGATATGACAACCTTGGAGCCCCTAGTGGATATTGTATTAGAGAGTGTCTTTGCTATTGCTCATTGGGAGATGGCCAAGGATATGCTCTTAGGGTACCATTTGTAATGGGACCAAGAGCAGATTGAGGCCTCTTACCAACATGTGACCGCACAACCGGCAGAAGAGCATAGCTTGCCACTCCCCGACTACTTCACGACGTTGATGTCCCTCTAGGCTGATAGGAAATCTGGTGCTGGTCCATCAGGTGAAACTCCAGAATCGAAGGCGCAATGATGTGTTTGTTTTCAATTTTTTGGAAGAGATGGTTGGATGGCTTACAACTCTGTTTCTTTGGTTGTCACGACACTTCTCTTCTCTTTTTTTTAATGCATAAACTCGTAGTTTATTTTCTACAACCAAAATCCTAAATACTCATAAGAGTTAGCTAAAATGAGTTATTGTGAACTCGATAGGCACTAGGCCTGTGGGCACACGGGCCTTAAGTGGACTCACTGTCCCTGGGCTAGAGTTTGTGATCAGCGGTACTAGCCTTTAGTGAGTTTTGTAATCTCGGTGGGCGTTAAGCCTGTGGGCACAAGGGTCTTGGTGGACACGTAGTCCATTAGGCACATAGGCTTTGAAGGTACCTTAGGTTTTACCCTTTGCACTGAGCGCATAGACTATGGGCCCGTGCTAGAATGGATAGAGGTACACATGTTCCATAAGAAGTGCTAACTCTCATAGTTAGGATGCATTGCATCAATGATGGTTAGGAGCTTGTCCACATTTCATGGACCATGGTTGGGAGCTTTTCTGCAGTACATGGATTTTGATGGGCACGTACCCTTAGTGGGCACATGGCCTAGGTGGGCTCGTAGCCCTAGTCTACATCCTTGGAGTTTTCTAGGGGTAATGTGTACCCTTTGTCTCCAAAGGACATAGTCACAAGTGTTTCTTACACTATGTGAGTAATTATTTTTCTTTTCTTCAAGTATGTAATTCAAGACCCGCAGTTTATTTTTCCAAAATAATTGCTAGGAGCTTTTATTACATAGTCGAATCTTAGAAAAAAAAGGCCATCGTGTGGCAAGACGAACCCAAGACGGATGCCAAAGCAGTTTTACCTAGAAATGGTATTTTTGAGGTGGAGAGCATTCCAGTTTTTTGGTTGTTCTCTTCAATGACTGTCTTGCAGTCTGTAAGCTCATGCTTTACACACCTCAATGATTTTGTAAGGTCCTTCCCGACTTGGGGCTAGTTTTCATGCGGCTTTGTCCTTGGTGTTATCTAACACCCTTCTAAGGATCCAATCCCCCTGTTGAAAAGTTTGTGTTCTGACCTTTCCGTTGTAACTCTTGGCTTCTTCTTGTTGGTAACACCAATTTTGCACCATGGTGGCCTACCTCTTTTCTTCAACTAGATCCAGGTTCAGGGCTATCAGATAATCATTGGTTTTTCATCGTGCCAAAGAGTCCTAGTCGTCTTCACGCTTATCTCCGCGATAAAACCCTTTCTTTGGTAGTCGTTCAGTATGCCCATAGTACACCAGGGAGTTCATTGATCCATAACCCTTTCTTTGCATCTAGCTTCTTCTTTAGCATGTTAATGATCGTATTATTGGTAGATTCAACTTGACCATTGGACTGAGGGTGGTGAGGCGTGGCGAATCTAAGCTTAATTTCCCATGTTTTACAAAAATCCCTGAAGTCATTTCTTGTGTATTGGGGCTCGTTGGCTATGACAATTTCGTGGAGAACTTTAAATCTGCAAATGACTCTTTTTCATAGGAAACTTCATGTTTCGACGTATGAAATCTGCTTAATGCTTCCGCTTCTACCAATTTGGTGAAATAATCTGTCAATACTAATAAGAAAATCGTCTGCAAAGATGACTTAAGGAACTTCCCGACAATATCCATGCCCCACTTCATGAAGGGCCATGGCTCACTTATTGGTCTCAGGTTCTCTGGGGGTAGCTTCAACACTTGAGCGTGCATCTGACACTGTTCGCAATTGTGTGCTTGGAGCTTTGCATCATTGGCTAATGTTGGTCAGTAATAGCATGCTGATAAACTGTATTTTTACCTCTTTTTACCTTAGATTTTTATTCATTTACCTCTTTTTACCAATGCATTTTGGAGCAATTTGGTCTCATTTGGAGCAAAAGTCAGTTTCTGGACAGTTTTCATGTATCTGAAATATCATTCCATATGAAGGCTTTCCACTCAATGGAAATTGATGAAATTAGAACACAAACTAGAATGTTGAGTTAGCTTTCAAATCGTGTTGGTTTCAAGGAAATTGGATCTCTGGATCAAAAGTTATAAGTGTTTTAGTGAAGACTGGTACGTCTATCCTGAAGTTGTAATGTGCCCTGAAGTGAGTTGTGACCGACTTTTGACAAAAATGAAGCACCAACCGGTGCTACAAAGCTCCATGACCGGTTTCTGGATATTTTCGGACCGGTCTTAATCTATGACATTTTCTACTATTCATTCCTCATGTTTACATACTATCATGAATAGTTTAGAGTAGTTTACTTGTTGGGTTTAGGGGTTTTCGAAGGGGATTCATGGATAAATTGTTCGGATATTAGGTCTGATGATATCCATAGGATTCTTCATCTAAATTGTTATTTGATGATTTTTGCTTGATTTTCCATTTAACTACTGTCATTTAGGATTTATTCACTCACTGAAAGTGTTGTTGAATTGCCTTGAAAACTCTTGATGAGCAAAACCTTGGTTCTCAAGGGAGTGATTTTACCGAGTTTAACTTCTGAGTTCTGAACTTTATGTGTGTTTATTTACTTGATTACCAACGAGAGTTTAATAATCAAGGTTGTTAAACCTTGATAATTGATACTACTGAAGTAGATTAATTATCTTTTCATGATTTGAGTTCTAGGACAAGCCTATTGAATTTATCTATCTATTTCTCTATTTTATTCGATCCATGATAAGCTGAGACTTCCCCAATGCCTAATGTTTTTATCAATTGATATTTTCTTATTGATCACCAACTATTTTAGTTTATTAAGTCATTATTCTCGTGCCTCACAATTCCCAAAAGTAAACCTCATTAGTTTCACTTTAGCTGAATTCGATTCTCATAAACTCGTAGTGTTGTTCTTTTTCCTAGAGGATTAGATCCCTAAGTATTTACCACAACCGATGTGCACTTGTAGCATTGTGATATTTCTCGGGATAAAACTTTGAGCGCATCAAGCTTTTGGCGCCGTTGTCGGGGACAAATTCAATTAACTACGAGTTTCTGATTAGGACTAAGTATAAGGCTTTGTCGTTTTTCATTTCTTTATTTTTATTTTTATTTTTTGTTTACTCTTTGTTGGTTCTATTAACTTCTTGTGAGAGATTAAGGAAAACAAGCACTACATAATTTATTTTCCCTTGATTTTCCATGAAGATCGAAATGGAGCTTCAACATCAAACAATCGGAGAATTCGATTCACGGAGTGATTCTTACATCAACCAGAATCCAATATGCCCCGTACAACCTCTAGGAGTGTTTAATATCAGCCATGAATTTATATCTTGGAATGATAAACATCAGTTTAGTGGTTTAGCTGAAGAAGACTCCATGGAGTTTTTGATTATTATTTGAAGTGCAAGTTGTTCTCATTCACTCTACTTGAGAATGCCAAGAAGTGGTTAAAGAATCTTGCTCTCGAATCAATCACTATATGGGATTAGTGCAAGAGGGCTTTCTTGAAACACTTCAACCCAAAGAAGAGATTGGAACAAATGAGAAGGAGAATTTCGGATTTTCAACAAGAGGTGAACAAATCATTCTTCAAGGCAGTAGAATGCTTTAAGAAATACCAAAGAGACTGCCCTCATCATGGTTTCACAGAGCTGAATTTGTTAAACTTTTTCTGCGAAGGAATTGCTGAAACATTCAGGATGGCACTCGACATCGCAAGCCAAGGGAACTTCATGACTAACATTGTTGCTTAAGCTAAGACCCTTATTGATAACTTAGCTAAGAGCAACAAAAATTCATATCCAACTCAAGAAAGAACTGTGGAGGCCATCAAACCAAACTACGACTCCGCAGAGATCTCTGAGCTGAAATCTATGATTGCTAAGTTTTTAAGGAGAAAACAAATGGGTATGAATCACCATGAGGACGTGAGAGAGGCTGCTGGAAGTACTATTCAATATCATAAAAGCATTGGTGTTTGTGGGGAGAAAAGAGAAGTTCACTACATAAGCGGTCTAGAGAATTCCCATCAAAACCGAAACAAAGAAAACTTCTCGCATTGAGATCTCCAAACGCAGCAGAAGTTGAGTGGCTTTGAGATGAGATTGGAAGTTATTTCTCAAGACAAGGACGTGGCTTTAGCCTCTCTAGAGAACAATTTTGAGCTTTTGTTTCAACAAGTCCTGGAAGGTCACAAGAAAAATGCCGAAAAATGAACAGCATGTACAACCATCTCAATGGGAAGATCGATGTTCTATATGGGAAGCTTATGGAAGTGTCTAAACATGTTAAAATGCTTGATGTTAAAATTGCTCATAGTGTAGAAGGTGTGAAGACATAAAATGGCTTTCTTCCTGCAAAACCAGAGAGAAACCCGAAATCTTGCAAGGCGATTGAAATTCAGTACAAGAAAGAAGATGCAGTTGAGCTGATGCACAAATCCGTGGATGTTAATCCAATCATTGCTGCTGATCCATTGCACAGCTTTGATATTGACGAGCCAACACACAAAGCACGGCACCAAAGAAGCTTCATAAGAAAGAAGACCCGATGAAGTTTGTCTTTTCATGCGAAATCAATGGTTTGGATTTTCAAGAACCTCTTTAAGACTCTGGAGCTACTGTAAATGTCATGTCTAAATGCAGTAGGAGGTTGGTTGGTTTGGAGATGATGTGACTCCCATGTCTCTCAAGTTTGGAGATGATGTGAGATCCTCAAATGGATTCGTGAAGGATGTAACAATGCAAGTAGGAGGTTGCTTGGTTCTTGTTGATTTCAAAATTCTTGAGACAAGTAAAGACTCGATGATGTCATTTATTCTTGGGAGTCCTTTCCTTTCAACACTTAGAGCAGTTATGGATTATCCTAATCGACGAGTCTCTTTCTCTAGAATCAAGAAGAGAGTGTTCTACCCAGCAATCTCCACAAAGGATTCGATCCTTCCTCCTAGAGTGTGCGTCAATGCTATAAAAGATTTATTTCATCTTGATGGATGTTCCATGGGAGCTTCAAAATCAGTATCATCCCCTCATCCGTGGTACGTATACATTCTTAACTATCTAGCAGCTAACCTATACAAGAAGTGATTTGATGATATGTTTTGAAGATGCATCCCGAAAGAAGATGTAACGAATTCTTTTCGCTTATCATGGTTCAGATTATTGAGGACACTTTGCAACTTTCAAAACAGTGTCCAAGGTATTACAAGCTGGTTTTTGGTGGCCTACAATGTTTAAGGATGCCTAGAACTTTATATCCAAGAGTGATTCGTGCCAAAGACAAGGGAACATCAGCAAAACGAAACGAGATACCTTAAAACTTCATCCAAGAAATCAAAGTTTTCGATGTTAGGGGAATCGACTTTATGGGTTCGTTTCCTTCTTCATTTGATAACAAATACATCTTGTTGTTGTTGATTACTTTTCTAAGTTGGTGGAAGCTATAGCTAGCCCCAAAAATGATGCAAAAGTGGTGATGAAGATGTTCAAATCGATCATTTTACAAGATTTAGTGTTCCACGTGTTGTGATAAACGATGGAGGATCTCACTTCATCAACAAAGTGTTTGAGAATCTCTTGAAGAAGAATGGAGTTAAACACAAGGTTGCTACACCTTATCACTCACAAACAAGTGGAAAAGTTGAGGTCTTTAACTGAGAAATAAAATGGATCATAGAGAAGAATGTGGGAAAGACGAGGAAAGATTGGTCGGTAAAACGTGGTGATACTCTTTGGGCGCATCGGACATCTTACAAGACACCTATTGGGACTACTCCTTTTCATCTTTTCTATGGAAAGTCATGTCATCTTCTGGTAGAGGTTGAGTATAAGGCTGAATGTGCAGTAAAGAAGCTGAACTACGACATCAAACTTGATCTGAAAGAACATTGATTCAATTGAATGAGCTTGAGGAAATTCACCACAATGCTTATAATAATTCTCGGATTTACAAGGAAAAGCTAAGGTGTATCATGATAAGAAGATTGTTCCTCAGGTACTTTCACCTAATGACAAGGTTCTACTTTTAAATTCACGCCTAAAGCTCTTTCCTGGATGGTTTGGACCATTCAAGATCACATAATTGAAACCGTACGGTGATGTTGTATTATGGAATCGAGATGGAGAAGATTTCACAGTCAATAGACAACGCCTCAAGTCATATCTTGCAGACATTGAATACATCAAAAGGGAAACAATTCCCTTAAGCAATCCACCTCCCATTTAAATGTGTAAAGAGTCAAGCTAAAGACTCAAAACAAGCGCTTTGTGGGAGACAATCTACATGGTTTTTAATTTTATAAAACTTATTTACATGGTTAATATTTAGTTTTAATTTTTGCAGGATTTTAGTAAAACAAGAAATAAAACATAAAAAAAAAAAATCAGACTCAAGACAACAACAAAGGAAGTTGAAAGCTGCTTCGACTGAGTGACGACTGACAAAATACTAGGATTTGCCAAAAAAAATGGCACTCGACCAGTGTCATAGCCAAAACGTCTCAAATTCAGTTTTTCAACTTCGACAAGAAAGTGGATCCAAATCGTTTAAGCCATCTCGTGGACCCATTTCATACATTCATTTGAGACTGGAGAAGGATGTTAAGGACCGCCAATCAAACAAAATCTTCAAATCAAAAGTTCTTGGAACAAAGTGATGATATCATGAAGAACCAAGAATATATGTTTGAGAAATATCATCCATTGATCATACTGAAGCACTAGGAGCTATTCATCCTGGAATCCTGGATAGTCTAAAATAGTACTAAAAGAGGTAAACAAACCCCAAACTTCATTTCTTATAAGCTAACACTTTATGATAGATGATATGTCCGAGAGAAACCGACCCTGGAACGGTCAAATTTGAAGTTGCCCTGACGATCAAGTTTATTAATAAAAGGAAACATGGTGATTTCCAATACCCACCAACCAAATTAACTCAAACCATCAAAGATGCTCGAGCAAAGTGAATATTATGAGCAAAATAGCCCAGTTAAAATTTTGATTTTTCAAATTTTAATTTTTGGCTAAAATACGTTTTTTCCGGCTAGCATATGAGCTTGGCTAAGACAAGAATGTCATTTATAAATAATAATCAAGTTGGCGAACTGAAAATTCACCATGTAACCTTAAGGATCTGAGCAACAACAACCAACAATCTAAACATTTTCTTAATCCGGTCAAAAAGAAGTTTCAAGAACTCAAGAACGTCTAAATGACCGTATCTTCAATTCTTTCGGCAAAATCAACCATCAAAAATGTTTAAAAACATTGTGGTATTATGAAAAACATCTTGGAACATTCACCGACACATTGGAAATCAAAACAAACGATCTTAACACAAAATGGCCGAGACGAGCCATTACTGGGTGGCAGTGACTCCATACCTGGAGTGTGCCACCTCAGGGCACACAGCCGGGGTCAAGGCTCCCTTGCCACGACCAGTTGCGCCACTTGAGGTCGAGAACCAGTTGGTGGACATACCTAGACCGAATTTTACCGTAAAACACCATCCTTCCAGTCACACGAGCATTTGTGCCTCGTTCGTTGTTTCCCACGACCGGGTGACATGAATCCCACGACCGGTTCATGCCAAAAAAATGGCCTTTATCTGGTCCCAAGAGGTAAGTGTGCCAAATTTGAAGGTTTTGAGTCTTCTGCTAACTTTGTTAAATTCAAAGTGTTTTTCTAGGGAGACTCTCATTCTTCCACTAATTCATCATCTAAACTCAAGGTATGTTCTCAAATTTCCTAATTTCTCATACTTACAAGTTTTACTTGTTTGATTCTTTTCAATTGTTTCTTATATCATTGTGGTATCAAAATGCTATTACAAATTACATATGGATATCTATGGTTCTCTCTGAATTTTTCAAGAGACTTATTGATTCTTTTAGTGTTTGGTTTTTGTAGAATTTTCCAATAGAGGAAGCAAAACAGAATAAAACGTCAAAGAAAGCAAAAAAGAGACATGGACAGAATGTTAAGCAATGGTGAGGATACCTTGAGCAACACTTTGGAAAAAGTGGATTGTCTCTCAAGTGTCATCGTTTCTGTCTTTGTCTTTTTCATTTCATCTTATTTTTATTGAGAATATCATCCCTACTGTAGATTGCTTTTGCACCGAGACGATGCAAGTAAGTCTTGGGGATTCTTATTGTTACTAATTCTTCTTTTGCTTTTTTTTTTTATTATTTTTCTTTTTTTTGAGTTGTTTTAAAAACATTTCAAATTAAAAATGTTTTATAGAGTCAAAATTAGTCTGAAAACTATCTTACGTTAAGCTAACCACGTGACTAGTGACTAATGTCCCTATTGTTAGTGTTTGACTGCAGTTTTACCGAATGGGGTAGCCCAAATGGAGCAGCTAACCGAGGCACCATATCACTTGTATCTAGGTTATCCTTAGCTATTCAAACATTTAATGAAGCTAATTTTCTCTTCTTTAGACTTGACAAAATTATACTGAAACACTAGGAGCTATTCATCCTGAAATCATGGATAGTCTAAAACAGTACCAAAAGAGGTAAACAAACCCCAAACTTCATTTCTTATAAGCTAACACTATATGATAGGTGATATTCTCAAGAGAAACCGATCCTGGAACGATCAAAATCGAAGTTGCCCTAACGATCAAGTTTCTTAATATAAGGAAACAAGGACATTTTCAATACCCACCAAGCAAATGAACTCAAATCACCAAAGATGCCCGAAAAAAGTGACTATTATGAGAAAAATCATCTGGTTAGAATTTTGATTTTTTAAATTTTAATATTGGCTAACACTACGTCTTTGCCAGCTAGCCAAAGAGCTTGGCTAAGACAAGAATGTCATTTATAGATAATAATCAAGTTGGCGAACTGAAAATTCACCATGTAACCTTAAGGATCTGAGCAACAACAACCAACAATCCATACAAGTTCTTAATCCGGTCAAAAAGAAGTTTCAAGAACTCAAGAACGTCTAAATGACCGTATCTTCAATTCTTTCGGCAAAATCAACCATCAAAAATGTTTAAAACATTGTGGTATCATAAAAGACATCATGGAACATTCACCGACCCACTGGAAATCAAAACAAACGATCGGAACACGAAATGGCCAAGACGAGTCACTACCGGGTGGAAGTGACTCCACGGCCAGAGTGTGCCACCTCAGGGCACACAGCCGGGGTCAAGGTTCCCCTGTCCCAACCCAACCAGTTGCGCCACTTGAAGTCGAGAACCAGTTGGTGAACATACCAAGACCGAATTTTGCCGAAAAACACCATCCTTCAAGTCACACAAGCATTCATGGCTCGTCCGTTGTTTCCCACGACCGGGTGACATGAATCCCATGACCGGATCATGCCAAAAAAATGGCCTTTCATTCGGTCCCAAGAGGTAATTGCGTCAAATTTGAAGGTTTTGAGTTTTTTGCTAATTTTATTAAATTCAAAGTGTTTTTCAAGGAAGATTCTCATTATTCCACTAATTCCTCCTCTAAACTCAAGGTATGTTCTCAAATTTCCTAATTTCTCATCCTTACAAGTTTTACTTGTTTGATTCTTTTCAATTGTTTCTTATATCATTGTGATGTCTAAATGCTATTATAAATTACATATGGATATCTATGGTTCTCTCTAAATTTTTCAAGAGACTTATTGGTTCTTTTAGCATTTCGTTTTTGTAGAATTTCCCAATATAGGCAGCAAAACAGAATAAAACATCAAAGAAAGCAATAAAGAGACATGGAAAGAATGTTGCAAGCAATGGTGAGGAGACCTTGAGCAACACTTTGGACAAAGTAGATTGAAACCACTGTCAGGTGTCATCATTTCTATCTTTCTCTTTTGCATCTCATCTTATTTTTATTGAGTCTATCATCCCTATTGTAGATTGCTTTTATACCGAGACGGTGCAAGTAAGTCTGGGGAGGATTCTTATTGTTACTAATGCTTCTTTTTCTTTGTTTTTGATTATTTTTATTTGCTTTTGAGTCGTTTTAAGAACATTTCAAATTAAAAATGTTTTATCGAGTCAAAGTTAGTCCGGAAACTATTTTACTTTAAACTAACCACGTGACTAATGACTAGTGCCCCTATTGTCAGTGTTTGACTGCAATTTCACCGAACTGGATAACCCAAATGGTGCAGCTAACCGAGGCACCATATAACTTGATATCTGGATAATCCTTAGATACTCTAACATTTAATGAACCTAATTTTCTCTTCTTTAGACCTGACAAAATTAAGTCTACGGTTCCCCTTTTTTCCTTTTTAATAAAAATTTTAAGAAAAATGCTTATGTATATTGTGAAGAACCAGTAAAATCTGAATGTCCTTAAAAAGAAAGGAATAAAAAGACCGATAGAAAAAATAATATGATACCCTAGAAAAGTAGGGAAAAATCGATTCCGAAAGGCGGATAGAAAAAATAAAATGATACCCTAGAAAAGTAGAAAAAATTAGTCTCTAATAAGCATTTGAAAAGTGAATAAGGAAGAGGAAAGGAATCGATTTTGGGCCGAAATTGCTTAAGATTCTGATTGAGTTTGAGTCTATGTGTTATTTGATCGGTACTCCCTTGAAGAGACCATACCTTGTAGATTTTAGGGAGTAGTGATTAAAAAGTTGGATCACTCTTGGTTATTATAGATGAATTGGGGTCGTTGCTATGTTTGTGGTGAAAACCAGAGTTCTACCTAAATATCGATGTCGGTATTAGCAAAATTCGTAAGTCAAAGTCGCCAATAAGTTATGTAAGTTCATGTAAGTTTCCATTTTTTTCAAACCTCTTCTCGGTTCTTCGTTTTTTTGCTTGAGTACAAGCAAAAAGATAAGTACGTGATATGATCCTAGATGAGAGGATCAAGTCCCTTGATGCACTTCATGGGTTGTGACGACAATGATCAAAAAACTAACGCTTGTGCAATGGCTGGATGAATGAATCGAGTGAAACTTCTTGATATTGCGGAATCTCTTCAAGACTTTCTAAGTTAGACACTGAATAAGAGTGTAAAGATGGATTGTTAGAAACTTCTAAGAGGTGTGGAATCACTCTCAGACTTTCAGAGTTGTGCTTGTAATGCAAGGACAGAATCCGAATACACTAAACAAGCTTTTGATCAACAAGATTTCATAAAGAAAGTTTTAGAATAAGAAAGTGTTTGATGAGTTTTCTACAATAGAGGCCACAAAATTATAAATAATAAATGAGAGAGAGAGAGAGAGAGTGCATGAGAACTAAAGGCTTGTACATGCACAAAGCCTAGGAAATCAAAACAGACATTAAATACTAAGTTTGAACATAAAAATTGGCTCCTCTCCTTGTAATTTTCGTCACCCCCTTTGAGCATATAATGTATCACTTATTTTGGGCTTGAATTTCATCAAGAGGTTTTTTATTTAAGTGTTGTGGCCTTACCTCATTAAAAACCTTACTTGGAAAACCCATTTGGACAAAACCAAGTGAAGGGAAAAAGAGTGTAAGTCACAACACCTCTCTTGATGACTTGCTCAAGTAGCTTGAATCACAACCAGAGTATTTGGATAAGCATACTCAAGACTGCCTTGGATAGTGTATAAGAGTTGTTGTAAAGCTTGCTTGAATCTTGCAGCCTTGGAATGAGTCATTGGACCAAGAGGCACGTATAAGTCTTTGTCTTCTACTTCCTCAGCTTCAAGCAGCTCCCTTTTTCTTTCTTTAACTCCATTAAGCTCTGGTTCAAGCTACTGCTCCATCTCCTTAACTTCTTTAGTTCCTTTGCTGGTCATGATCATATCATCCTCTCCCACTTGAAAAGGATTTGACCTCAAATATGTTTCTTCTGCACAAAAAGGAACTAGATCAGTAATATTAAAGCTTGAGCTTACATTATACTTACCTTGGAGATCCAGCTGGTAGGCGTTGTTGTTGAGCTTCTTGATGATTTTAAAAGGACCATCAATTTTGGGCATAAGCTTGGACTTTCTTTCATTAGGAAACCTCTCATTTCTTAGATGTATCCAAACTAAATCTCCTTCTTCAAAGATCATCTCTTTTCTGCCTTTGTTA
Organism: Anastatica hierochuntica; assembly: GCA_900406275.1. Lineage (NCBI taxonomy): Eukaryota > Viridiplantae > Streptophyta > Magnoliopsida > Brassicales > Brassicaceae > Anastatica > Anastatica hierochuntica. Next base: position 17,570 of record OVAN01002090.1, on the reverse strand, counting down.
GCATGCTTACTATAAAGCTTGGTCTTTTTCTCCAAATTGATCATGGCCGTCTCATGAATCTGCTTAACAAGTTTAGCTTTCTTTTTCCCATCTAAGCTAACTCTTTCACTCATAGGTAAAGGCATTAGATCCAGAGGTGATAAAGGATTAAAACCATAAACAATTTCAAATGGAGAGAACTTTGATGCAGAATGTTTAGCATGATTATAAGCAAATTCAACATGCAGCAAACATTCTTCCCAAGTTTTTAAATTCTTTTTAATCAATGCACGCAGCAAAGTAGACAAAGTTCTATTCACAGCTTCTGTTTGCCCATCAGATTTTAGACGACAAGTAGTAGAGAAACACAGCTTAGTTCCTAACTTAGACCTNNGTTTTATGACAAGGAATAAAATGCGCCATTTTAGAAAACCTGTCAACAACTACAAACTCTGAATCTTTTCCAGTTTTAGTTCTAGGTAATCCAACTACAAAATCCATTGAAATGGCATGCCATGGATGCAAAGGAATGGGTAAAGGAGTGTATAAACCGTGGGTTTGGATTTTGGATTTCGGTTGCTTACAAGTTACGCATCTTTCACAAGCTTTTTCTACATCTTTCTTCATGTGTGACCAAAAGAAATGTTCTTGCAGCACACATAGTGTCTTAGCCACGCCAAAATGACCCATAAGACCACCTGCGTGAGCTTCCTTGACAAACAAGTCTCTTAAAGAAGAATTAGGCACACATAGTCGATTTCAAAATAGAGAAATCCATCACTTTTAAAGTGTTTACCACTTCCAAACTTCTCACAAGAAGCATATATATCTTAAAATTAGAATCAGTGGCATAGAAAGTCTTGATTTGCTCAAATCCAAGTAACTTGGTCTCAAGAGCAGTTAAGAGAACATACCTTCGAGATAATGCATCAGCAACAATGTTTTCTTTACCTTTTTGTATCTGATCACATAAGAGAAGGTTTCAATGAACTCAATCCATCTAGCATGTCTCTTGTTCAGTTTTCGTTGGCCTTTTAAATGCTTGAGTGGTTCATGATCAGTATGTATAACAAACTCCTTAGACCAAAGATAGTGTTGCCACATTTGCAAAGCTCTCACAATTGCGTAGAGTTCTTTATCATAAGTTGGATAATTCAGTGTGGCTCCTCCAATCTTTTCACTAAAGTAAGCTATAGGCTTCTTTCCTGCATAAGAACAGCACCAATACCAACTCCATATGCATCACATTGAATTTCAAAAGTTTTATTAAAATCTGGAAGTGAAAGGATAAGAGATTGAGTAAGCTTCTCTTTTAAAGTATGAAATCTTCTTGTGCTTGTTCCCACTTGAATCCAACTTTCTTCTTTACTACTTCAGTAAATGGTGCAGCCAAAGTGCTGAAATATTTGACAAATCTCCTATAGAATCCAGCTAGTCCATGAAAGCTTCTTAATTCATCAATTTTTTTGGACTTGGCCACTCTTTGATTGTTTTGATCTTTTCTTCATCAATCTTAATTCCATCTGCACTTACAACAAATCCTAAAAAGACAAGGTTATTTGTTCCAAAAGTGCATTTCTTTAAATTAGAGAACAAGGTTTCCTTCCTAAGCACTTCTAAGACCTGTCTAAGATGCTCAACATGCTCATCCAAGTTCTTACTATAAACCAGAATGTCATCAAAGTAGACTACTACAAAATGACCTGTTAAAGCTCTAAGAACATGGTTCATTAGTCTCATGAAAGTGCTAGGTGCATTAGTTAGCCCAAATGGCATCACTAACCATTCATATAGCCCCTGTTTAGTTTTGAATGCAGTTTTCCATTCATCTTCTTCTTTCATCCTAATCTGATGATATCGACTCTTTAAATCAACCTTAGAAAAGATGCTAGATCCATGTAATTCATCAAGCATATCATCTAATCTACGTATAGGATGTCGATACTTTACAGTGAGATAGTTGATGGCTCTACAATCAACACACATCCTACAGCTGCCATCTTTCTTTGGTACAAGCAAGACAGGTACTGCACATGGGCTCATACTCTCATGAAAGTGTCCTTTTTCTATAAGTTCAGTAACTTGTCTTTCAAGCTCTTTAGTTTCCAAAGGATTGATTATGTATGCTGGTTTATTTGGAAGAGAGGCTCCTGGTATGAAATCGATTCGATGTTCAATGCCTCTGATTGGTGGCAATCCTTGGGGACACTCTTCGAGAAATAAATCCTGAAATTCCTGCAAATGTAATTGTATTTTTCTAGGAAAATCCTGCATTGAAAGGTTTAAGTTAAAACATTCTTTAAGAACAAACAGAATGTGTGGGAAGTGACTTCCTTTTGGCTTCTTGATCATATGATTGGCTGGCTGTTTGAGTTTAGATTCAGCTTGTGCTTTGCTCTTTTTCATACTGATCTGATCTTGATGAACCTCTTGAGGAGTTAATGGAACCAAAACAGCCTTCTTTCCTTTAAATTCAAAGAAATATCGATTGGTAAAGCCATCATATATCACTCTTCGATCTGATTGCCATGTCCTTCCAAGAAGAATGTGACCAACATCCATTGGTAATACATCATACAGAATCTCATCTTCATACTTTCCAATAGATAATGGCACCATTACTTGGTTCTTTACCTCCATTTCTCCTTGATCATTAAGCCATTGCAGCTTGTAAGTCTTTGGTCGTTTCATTACCTTCAAACCAAGTTTCTCCACCATGCTTTCGCTGGCTACATTGGTATAGCTCTCTCCATCAATAACTAGGCTGCACACTTTATCAAAAACAACACAGCGAGTGTGAAATAGATTCTCTCTTTTCTTATCTCCATCAATCTTGGTTTGCAAGTTTAGAGTTCTTCTTGTAACGAGTAACTCTCCTTTGGTAGGCATCTCCACTTGCTCTTCTAAGAACTCTGTTTCAGATTGCTCATCTTTAGATTTTAGCTCTCCATTGTCTCTTAAAACCATCACACGCTTGTTGGAACATTCATTTGAGTAATGGCCAAAACCTTTACATGTAAAGCATTGTATATCTTTGGATTTGGAAGTTGTTGCTTTTTCTTTTCCCTTGAGGTTTTGTTCTTCAGTCTTTGGCTTAGAGAATGGCTTAGAATCCTTAGACGTGCTGGTCTACTCATCTTTTTGGTAGTTTTGCGTGTTGGGCACGTAATGAGACTTGTAACTCCTTCTCTTTAACTGCTTCTCAAACATTATTGCCTTGTGTAGAAGTTCCACGTAATGATGAACCTCCAATCTATCTATAATATCTATGTTCAGTCCTCCCATAAATCAAGCCATAGTTGCTTCACGGTCTTCTTGAATATCAGCTCTCTGCAATAGAATTTACATCTGTCTATAATATCTTCTTTTTTTCCTTTACTTTTTCGATTTTTCTCTTTCTCTTAATCCCAACTCAAAACTTGGATGATCTAACTTTAAAGCTCTACTACCCATGATTGAGATACCAACACATTCCCATATCCCAAAAACCAATATGAACATCAAAGAACAAACTCCCTAAATTTCTAATTAGCCTTAAAGTGAGGCTAATCTTAAGGAAGCACTCCCTTGTCGTTCAACTTCTTTTCACACGAGATTTTGCCCATCTGTGCACTTTCTGAAAGATGCCTCACAATCAAAATATTAGGGGGTTTGAAATAAAGGTCTAAAGGTTGATCAAGGGTGAGGTAACTACTCTAAAAGTGAGAGTAGCCACTTGAGCTAAGAAGGATGGTAAAAATCGTTAAACATAGCTCAAGTGTCACGTGTGCATCCATGGTTAAGTATGGCTAAGCCTATAAGCAAGATTATTAAGTCAAATTTAAGTTCCACTTAGTTGAGATTAGCCTTAAAAGATAACAAGTTTCAACATTAACCTAAGACTTCAAGATGTTAATTCCAAAGATGGTTTTTTCATTGAAATCAAAATGGTCTAAGCATTATTGTACTTCTAATAAGGGCATTGAACATTAGGCAAAACTTAACTATATACAAGGCATTTCTATCATTGTTCCCTATGAAAATGCAATCCTATATGCTTCTAATTTCCTTAGTATACACAAATGGATGCAAATTATATGAGAACCTTTAGAGAAAAAAAAGAGAGAAAATCTTTTTGGTATTTTTGAAATTTTTCAATTTTTTATGCTTTTCACAAATATTATATAATCACAATGCATGACTCAAGGATGATTAAAAGAAATCAAAACAAATAAAAATCCTCATCATTACTAAGTCTCTCCCTCAGACTTAAATTTCACCATCCCCGTGAATCCTAAGCAGTGAGATTGACTTAGAAAAACAAACAAGCAAAAACCGAAAGTTTGAATGAAATATGCAATGGTACAGACAATGGATTGTAAGAGTACCTTTTTACTCATATGAATGTGTGTTGAGTGGATGAGACAGAGGAGTCCTTTCTTTTCCTCCTTAGTGGTGGCTCTTGGAATGACATTCTTAGTGGATGCATTCTTTGCTCTAGCGGTTCAAATTCTTGAGCATCATACTCTCATGCAACCATAAGGTTTCTTTGACGGTTGATTTGTGTTGAAGATGAAGTATTTCTTTTGTTGTTGTTTCGTCCATGTTGGGGTATGATAATCGCATAGCTCTAGTTCGACCCCTCATCAAACTAGAAATTGCCAAAAGTATCCACATATTAATATTTCATAACACTTATGCCCATAACCTTTCCTTTCTCACAAATTGACCACTACAAAATAGGTTATTTAATTAATGGCCCTAACACATTTAATCCTTAACATATTTGACCCCACCTAATGATTCTTACAATCTCCCACTGGGTCATATATTTGCCTGAAAATGTGATAGACTTTATGAGCTCAAATATGCCTTTAATTTCGAGAGCATAAAACAATCTCGTCCATTGATTGTATCAACATAGGATCATGGCGGCTTTTGTTATATTACTCATAACTAAACCTTCTATGGTCACTGAAATCAATACAGCCAAATGACATAGATCAATTATGAAAAATGTGGCATGAAAATCACATGAAAGGTGGTCAGTACATGTCGATTTTCAAATGGTCCTACTTTAGTGAGATCCTTTAACTTTATTGTACAAAGTGTACACTGAAACTTTATTAAAACTTTATTTCTGATCAGAAAAATGTGTATAACACTGCCAAAACAAACATAGAACAAAACTAAATGACAAACTCCCACTAAATTGAATAATCCTCAAACACCGAAATGCCCATACGAGCAATACGCTCGTGAAAGACCTTAGGCAAAATACCTTTTGTAAGAGGATCTGCTAACATAGAGTTTGTCCCCAAGTGTTCTACAGAAATCTCTCCACTTTGTACCCTTTCCTTTACGACTCGGTATTTAATGTCTACATGTTTAGACTTTACCGAACTCCTATTATTGTTGGAATACAAAACAGTTGCCTTATTGTCACAATATAACCTTAGTGGTCTTTCAGTTCCTTCCAGAATTCGAAGCCAAGTGACAAAGTTTTTCAGCCAAATTCCCTGATTGGATGCCTCATAAACTGCTATCAATTCTGCTACCATGGTGGAGGAAGCTACGAGTGACTATTTTGCACTATGCCAGGAAATAGCTCCACCAGCCAACAGAAAGACATATCCCAATGTAGATTTTCTACTATCTAGGCATCCAGCAAAATCAGAATCAGAATACCCAATGATCTCCAAATTATCAAATCTATGATGTGTGAGCATATAGTCTTTTGTTCTATGCAATTACCTCAGGACCCTTTTAGCTGCTTTCCAATGGTCCATGCCTGGATTGCTTAAGTATCTGCCCAAAACTCTAACTATGTACGCAATATCCGGACGCGTACAGACTTGAGCATACGTTAGACTCCCTACTGTCGAAGCATAAGGGATCTTTTGCATCTTTTGAATTTCCAGAATTCCTTTAGGGCACTGACTGAGACAAAATTTATCTCCCTTAGCTACGAGGGTATCACCTGGTTTACAATCTTGCATGCCAAATCTTTTAAGTACTTTATCGATATAGCTCTTTTGCGATAATCCAAGAATTCTTCGAGAACGGTCTCAACCTGAGCCTTAAACTTCTTGAATACGTCCAGAGACTCCGATTTTTCATGAATAAGAAATAAGTACGCATATCTATAGTAATCGTCAATGAATGATATGAAGTATTGTTGACCGTTCCAAGATGGAGTAGGAAACGACCCACAAATATATGTATATATCAACTTAAGGACTTCTATAGCTCTATATACACCTAATTTATTATGTTTTGTCTGTTTTCCTTTAATGTAATATATACAGACATCACAATCAGTGAAGTTAACAGAACTCAATATACCATCTGACACAAGTTGCTCAACTCTATTTCTAGAGATGTGACACAGGCGTTTGTGCCACAGAGTTCCTGAATTTGCATTTTCAAACTTACGTTTAGTGCCCCATGATTCAACACTGAAACTTTGCTCATTAGAGTTTAAAGTGTCAAGCATATAAAGATTATGATCATCCGAAAGTTTACCGGTTCCAATAAGAACTGAATTTAAAGACAAAGTAGCTTTTCCATTTCCAGTTAGACAAGAGTAACCAGATCTGTCAAAAAAAAAGACCAAAAACCAAATTTCGTCTTAAAGACGGTACAACCAAAGTGTCTTTCAAATCAAGAAAATAACCAGTACTAAGAAAACAATCTAAAATGTGTGATTGCCTCCACAAGCACCGGAATCCCATTAGCCACATGAATGCGTCTCTTATAATCAGTTGGGTTTCGGTAGCTCAGCCAACCTGAAGTGAAACACTCATGTTAGTAGTAGCAGCAGAGTCTAACCACCAAGTGTTTCTAGGCACTTTAACTAAGTTCATTTCTGAACAAACCAAAGAAAGGAACATACCTTTCTTAGCACGCCAAGCGTGATACTTTTGGCAGTCCTTCTTCATGTGTCCACCCTTCCTGCAAAAGAAACAGGTATTCTCATCCTTATCCTATATATTTTGTGTGGAACCCTTAGCAGCATCATTCTTAATAGGCTCGAGTTTCCTTCTTTTGCCCTGACCCTTAGAGGTGTAAGCCAAATGACCACTTTCAGTCCTTTCTTACTTCATTCTATCTTCCTCCTACACACAATATGCAATGAGCTCATTAAGAGACCACTGCTCCTTTTGTATGCGATAACTAGATTTCAATTGATTGAACTGAGGAGGAAGAGAGTTAAAGACAAAGAAGATGAGCACTTCAGCCGGAAGCTCAGTCTTAAGCGTCTTGAGCTTTGAAAGAATATTGGACATTTCCAAAATGTACTCCCTTATGTTTTCTTTGTCGTGATACCTCATCGTACTAAAGCGATACAAAAGCATGCTTATTTCCGCCTTATCTCTTATTGCAAAGCGCAAATCCATCTCGGCAAGGAACTTTTTGAGATCATTCCTCACCACCTCTAAAGGTTTCTAGAATGACATCTTTAATGATCATTATACCAATACGATTGAAACGCTCTCACTTCTCATAAACAGTCTTATACTCAGCGGTGCTGGTATCCGTAGGAGAAGTAGCGCAAGATTAGGATCCATACACCCAAGAACAATTTTAACTTTACTTTTCCACTCAAAAGTTAGAACCCGTAAGTTTTGGAATTGATCCTAAGTTGGCAGATAAAGTAGCAACGTTTACTGAAAAAGAGAGAACAAAATCTAATTGATGATTCACTAACTGAAGAAAATCAATAATAAATATCAAACAATTGTACATATCTCATCCTAGATACCAAACGTAACATTAATATCAAGTCTTTGGACAGTAATATTAACTACTAGTGGTACTCTTGTTGTAACGATCAAACACTGACAATAATTCATGATAAATAACAAACCTTCCTTTGGACCGATTTATCATTCACATCTTTAAATCCATATAATTGTCACATGTTTACCATCACAGGTGTATGTGTACTTCGGCCAAATATCAAACCTTCCTTTGGGCCGATTTAATATACGCATGAAAATACACACACATATACATGTAAATTTGTTCAAATACAAATCTTCCTTTGGGCCGAATAGTATCCGTATAAATTTACATACATACATCATTTAATATTTTTCATGGAGAAATATCCTCAAGAGAGGTCTTCCTTTGGGCCGACATCTTGACTTAATTTTCCACTTCTAATATTAAACTTTGTATAATCAAATTTATTTATTGACTTTATAAAAAAAATTTATTCTTGCATAGACATATAAAGCTATGTCAGAGGGATTTATAAGCAAGAAATGTTGTGGTGGCAGAATTGTGGAGGAAGGGGAACAGCTGACCTGGTACCGAAAAGTTTACTCTAAAATTCCAAAAAGTAAATAGTCCTTATTTTCGAAAACTAAAATCGTATGAATAAAATTATTTTAGATTGATTTAAACACAAAATCAGATGTAAAATTCAAATCTTAAACATGTTTTTTTATCTAGAACAATCAACCAAAATACTAGATTTAAACATGTATATTCATGGATCTAAGCCAAAACGAAAATTACAAATTCCAGAATACTTTATTTAAACATAAACCTTAAGAAAAATTTCAGATTCAACAATACAAAACTTTCACCAAAAAATTTAGAATTTATTTTAAAAAATAAATAAATCTGAAAATCATGAGAAAAATCTTAATATCAATCAGAAACTTAAAACGGTAGCTCTGATACCAATTGTTATATTCATTTAATCTATAAATCTCATAAACCATATCAGTTTCTGATTAATAGATCGGAGCGGAAGTGTACCTGATTAATTCATGCTTAGAAATCTGAAAGAATTTGGGAATGGATCTTCTAAAGCAAACCCTGAATGACTTTAGGTCTCTGGTGATGGGGATGCAGAGAGTTTTTGTATTTTCTGTTAGGGTTGCTTTGGGACCATAACCTTCTATTTATAGAGAACCAATTTCTAGTTCGGCCCCTCATCAAACTAAAAATTGCCAAAGGTATCCACATATTAATATTTCATAACACTTATGTCCATAACCTTTCCTTTATCACAAAAAGACCACTACAAAAAAGGTTATTTAATTAATGACCCTAACAAATTTAATTCTTAACATATTTGACCCCACTAGGGGTGTCAAAATGGATTGAAATTAATGAGTTAACCCAACCCAATCCAAATCATGGATCTAGTGGGTTAGAAATTTGGATCTTAATGGATTAATGGATTTAATGGATTAATGGGTTTATTGAGTTGGATCTTAATGGATTAGGTAAAATAAGTTATTGAGTTACCCATAACCAAACAAAAACAACTTGTTAATATAAAACCAGAAGAACTTTCGATTCCTTCTCTGTCGCCATTATTCACTCTCAAGCGAATGATGAGAATCTCATGCGAATCTAGATCATGAATCTAGCTTCTTCAATTGTGAATCTCAGGTTTGAAGCTTTCGTTTCTATACCCTTCTTTTAGTTTCCATCATTAAGTAAAGAAGCACATAAAGGTTGATATTTTTCAGAAGAACTTAAATCTTGTGAAGTAAAGACATACAAATTATGCAAAATTTTACACTTTCCAATCGTTAATCCCTAAGAAACGTCCTGGAATATACAACAATTAGGGAAAAAGTGAGCTGCACACATACTACGCTGAAGCTAAGTACTAACATAGATGAGATTGAAATGAAACGAAAGCATATGCAACAAATCATGCTATGTTAATGTTGGACTTAAATGCATTGTCCCCATATGAGTGATGGGAGATTTGATACCATTTGGTTGCAACTGTCATGTTTTCAACTGGTAGATATGACCACGGTTACGGTTACCACAGTTAAGGTTGATTAACCACCGGTTACGGTTAGAAAAAATGATTAACCTTAACCTTAATCATATAATATACAGTTACAACGTTTACGGTTAAATACGTTTACAGTTAAACGGGTACGGTTAGGTACAAATACGGTTATCTGATAATTAAGATACGGTCAATAATTTTAATTATTATTATATTTAAAAAATTATTTTGTTAAGATAAATAAAATTAGTTAACTTAATAATAAAAATTATATTTAAAAAATATGTTTTGAAATTTAAATGTTAAATCAAAGGAAAACTTTTTATTGTATTTTTCTACACTAAAAAAAGTTGGAGTTCTTATTAAGATTTATTAGTTTGGTTTTGGTTAAATCCAACCAAAACGATCATATTCATATTTTTCATAGTTTTAATGATAAAATGTGATTGATATTCATATTTTTCATAGTTTTGATGGATTTTAGATGGTAATGAGGATTTAAATGAATAAATTTGAACTTTGATTGCCTTTTATAAGATGAATAAATATATGATGTATTTCCTAATGCTAATAAAAGTGATAACCGAACTATAAATTATGAAAATAATTGTATCGATTAATTTTTGTGGATGCATAAAGTTCTTACATATGATTATTAATAGAGTTCACGTAAAATATGTGTGCATATATATATAATTCTTTAAAAAAAATGGTTATGGTTACAATTTTACGGTTACAATTTTACGGTTAATCTCATGGTTAACCGACGGTTTAAATACGGTTTCGGTGAACTAACAGTTACGTTTAAAAATTACGTTTAACCATAGCTAATATATTTTTACGGTTGACGGTTACGGTTGTAAACGTTTCATACGGTTACGGTTTGAAAACGTAACAGTTACGGTTCAAAATATGGTTACGGTTACGTTTTGGCCATGCCTATCAATTGGCTGAGCCTTTGCAAACATAGACAAGTCATAACAAATATGTCAAGTTGCTCCGCTATCAATTATCCAAGCGCCACTAAGAATGAGATTTATTAAAGAAGATATGCAATAGTTTATAAATGTGAGATTCAGGTTTTCAAATTTGAGGTTTTTAGAAGGAAATAGGATGATACCTGTTGTTGAATCACATGTCATAATTCCATGCTCAGTGATCGTAGGAGCTGTGTAAGAAACCATCCTCTCTTGTGCTTGAACATGAGTATTGAGTAGCGAGATGAGTTATTGAACTTGTTCCGGTGAGAACGAGCTAAAATCCAAGCCATTATTGTTGTCGGAAGCTGGTGTCAATGATTCAGCCATTACTTTGGCTATATTAGGCGACACATAAGTGGAATAATATTAGGCGTATTTTTGAAACAAAATAAAATAACTTCCGCCAAGTTCTACGAAGATAACGACACGTCATCAACGTCGCACGATACGATAACACGTAAGTAAACGACTTCTCATTTAATAATTGTATAAAATTTTATAAATTTTCAGAAAAATAGTCATTAATTTTATAAAGAACTAAATTAGGATCCGCGTTATAAGGCAGGTAAGATATGCTAAAATTTTAGTTATAGTATTAAGAATCTAAATTGATAACTAACATCCTAACAATCCGTATAATTAGATTTACTATTATTATATATGTTTTATTATCAAAAATTATATTTTATACTTTATGATAAAAAAAAATCCAAAAGATCTAGGGAAAAAAGTCGTTTTAACCCTCAAGTATTCCCAAATCGCCAAAAAAACCACGAACTTCTTCTCTCTCTTTTTAAACTTTCATGTTTGAGTTGACTGAGCCATTTTAACTATGAAAAAGTCAACATTAACATTACTCTGTCAACTTATTACCGTTGACTTTTAATGGTAAAAATGGCTCAGTCAACTCAAAGTTCGTGATTTTATTGAAGTGCGAAAAATTGATATTCAAAAAAAAAAAATTAACTTTAGCTATTTATATTTTTTTAATTAAGATTCTTTTTCATAAATTTTAAATATAGATCTAAATTTTGTATGAGTGATTAACAAAAATCATATCTACCTTCATTTTATTAGCAATATCAATACTTATAAATAGAATAAATAGAACTGATGGCAATAAAGTCAGACATGAGCAAAGCGTACGACAGGGTAGAGTGGGATTTTGTGGAGGCTGTGATGCGGAAGATGAGTTTCGCGGAACAATGGATCATTTGGATCATGCGGTGTATTCGCTCGGTTTCCTATCGTGTTCTGATAAATGGTTACCCTCGGGGCCATATTCAGTCGGAGCGTGGATTGCGACAGGGAGATCCTTTGTCTCCCTTTATCTTCATAATATGTACGGAAGTGCTCATTGGTCTTCTGAAAGAGGCGGAGTGGCAGGGACGCATAACTGGAATGCGGGTAGCGAGAGCTAGTCCATCCGTGTCCCACCTCCTGTTTGCGGACGATAGTCTCTTTTTTGTAAGGCGGAGCCCCGTGAGTGTTTGGAGGTAATGAAAATCCTAGAGTTGTATGGCAAATCATCAGGAAAAAAAGTTAATCTGCACAAATCTTCGGTCATGTTTGGCAAGAAGGTCCCCGATTCGGTTAGACATAATCTCAAGGATATCCTGGGTATCCAAACAAATGGTGTCCTCAGAGCCTACTTAGGTATTTCGGAGGATTTGAGTGGGTCTAAATGCAAGGTCTTTGCCTTCATTAGGGACCGGTTACGGACACGGGTGAATATGTGGTCTTCTAAGCAGCTATCTAAGGGAGGGAAAGAGATATTGATCAAAGCTGTTGCGTTAGCCTTGCCCACGTATGTTATGTCGAGTTTTCTGCTTCCGTTGGATGTCTGTGATAAGATTACTAGTGCGATTGCTAGATATTGGTGGAGTTCAGATCCTCCTCGACGGGGTGTTCACTGGGCATCATGGGATAAGTTATGTGCTCCGAAAGCTGACGGTAGGCTAGGGTTTCGTACGCTCCATGAATTTAATTTGGCCCTTTTGGCCAAACAGCTCTGGAGGCTTAACCGGTTTCCGCACTCTCTGTTAGCGCGAGTTCTTAAAGGGAGATACTATAAGTTCTCTACGCCGATGCGTGTGGCGGAGTCAGATAGACCATCGTATGGGTGGCGAAGTATCTTAGCATCTAAGGAGCTTTTGCTTTATGGATTACGGAAAAAAATATTTTCAGGCCTTACTACTAGAGCGTGGGAGGAACCATGGCTACCGACATTGCCTGCGCGGCCTGCGAGAGCGAGGGTCCCTGTTGTCCATCCATTGATGGTGGTTAGTGACTTTATTGATCGCGGTTCTAAGCAATGGGATGTTCAAAAGCTGGAGCAATTTATTGTGGCTGAGGATATCCCCCTTATCAGGAGCTTACCGATTGCTCAATCCTTTCATGTGGACGATTTTTGCTGGCAATTCACGCGGTCGGGACAGTACACAGTCAGATCAGGGTATAAGCTGGCCCGAGAGTTGATTGAAAGCAAGGATGGGGTGGGCCATTATGGGTCGAGCTTGAAAGGATTGAAGTGTTATGCCTGGAAGATTGATGCGCCACAGAAGATTTGCCATCTTATATAGCAGATGGTGTCTGGCTACATAGCTGTTACACATAATTTGGTCGGTCGAGGGATTTACTGTACGGACCTTTGTCCGCGGTGTGGGGATTCGGAGGAGACAGTTCTTCATGCTTTTTTCGAATGCCCTAAAGCACTACAAGTGTGGACAATGGTTCCTGCATTACGGGTTCCAGGAGTCTTTCCTGTGCCAAGTCTTTATAGTTCATTGGCCTTTTTATTTTGGAGTACTGAGGCGGCGAGCGGAGAGGGATATGGATCCTATCCGTGGATTCTCTGGTTTATCTGGAAGGCACGTAATGAACAACTGTTCCGTGGGATCACGTGGGAGGCGGCAGATATTGTTAGTCGAGCTACCGCTGAGTGGCGGGCCTGGACAGCGGCGACTGCGGAGGATTCTCCGCCTATTTTGGAGGCACAACTCACACACCCGCAAGTCGTATGCTTGCGGAATATATGCTTGGTCGATGGATCTTGGAAGACGACGAATAGATTCAGCGGAATGGGTTGGTCCCTTGTTGGAGCTGAAGGTGTTTGCACTTGGATGGGAGCTCGGAATCATGTCCGGCGGATATCATCACTTCACTCAGAGCTGGAGGCGCTATTATAGGCAATGCAGAGCGTGCCAGCCCATCCGCTATCCAGGAGTTCGGGACAGACAATCAAGACGTCATTCACATGCTCTCTAATCCAACGGAATGGCCAGATTTTGCGACAGAGCTCCAGGAATTGGAGAGAGCGAAGCTTGCTTTCCCGTGCTTCAAGATCTCGTATGTCCCACGCGATTTTGTTTCGAAGGCAGATTTGTTAGCTCGACTTGCTAGGCAGCATCAGCATATTTTCTCTTTTGTTGGTTGTTCTATTCCGGTGTGGCTTGCCACACCACCTCAAGTTTGAGTAATAGAATGGCTTTGCGTGTCAAAAAAAATAGAATAAATAGATAAATGAATAAGACAACGCTTGAACGCGACACGAAAAGAAGAAACGGTGTGACGAAAAAACAAATCGCTTTATTCGATCATAATCTAAAGACAATATTTTAACAAAATCATACCGAGATTAGTGATGCTTTCAAATTAAATATATTTATCGGTAAAAAATATTAAAAATATTCAAATTAACAAAATAAATATTTATAAATCCTATTATATAAATCGGAATACGTTCAACGTGAATTTGACATATCGTCAAATTAAATATTTTTTCATTTAATTAAATAAACACATTTAAAAATTATGAAATTGGTTTTGGTTCCATACAAGAATTTATTCTATTTATAAGTATTGATATTGCTAATAAAATAAAGGTAGTTATGATTTTTGTTGATCACTCATACAAAATTTAGATCAACATATAAAATTATGAAAAAGAATCTTAATTGAAAAAAATATAAATAGCTAAAATTAAAAAAAAATTTTAAAAATTAACTTTTCGCACTCCAATAAAACCACAAATTTTGAGTTGACTGAGTCGTTTTAACCATAAAAATCAACGTTAATAAGTTGACAGAGTAGTGTTAACGTTGACTTTTTCAGGGTTAAAATGACCGGGTCTACTCAAACATGAAGGTTTAAATGGAGAGAGAAGAAGTTCGTGGTTTTTTTGGCGATTTGGAGATACTTGAGGATTAAAACGACCTTTTTCCCAAAGATCTAGTGTGATTAAAATATCTTAAAAACATACTTCCTAGATAAATTATAGAAGTCTAAATATAGATTTTAAATTTTATATAGCGTAAAATTAATCTAGTTTTATTAATATAAAAATACTTTTTATATTTAATTTATTTAAGACTATTTAACCGTAGATTACAATGTTTTGCGTTAATCCTTGACACAAAATATATATATAATAAAACAAATATAGAATATAAAAATGAAAAAACTATGAAAATATTTTAAAATAATAAGATTTTATTCCTTTTTCTTGTTTTCCCTTTTTAAGATTTAAATTTTAAAAGGAAATTTTCTATAAAATCTATAATATAAACCGACACATGTCATAATATAAGTTAACCAAGACATGTGTCGAAATCTCGTGAGTTACAATTTTGCATACGTGTCGAGTTCATGTTAAACGCTTTCCGCTTTATATAATAAAATATTTTATCCTAATATTGTATTATCAAAAGAAATTCAATATTAATGATGGGCATCAAATTTTTTTTTACTATTTATATGATTCTTTATTTTATTTTTTTAAACAATATATTTACTAATGATACTATTAATTAAAATTTTTAATTTTTTATATCTGTCTTGTAGTATTTTACACTTTTTAATTATATTTCTAACTTTTATTTTTAAAACTGCAACTTTAACAAATAGAATCAATTATATACACATATAAATATGTTATTTCTTATATTTAATCTTTTATTTATAGTTATGTGACAAGTGGATCTTTTATTGAGTTAATAATTTTTTTTTAATTATTATTTTTTATTTTTTTAATTGTCATTAAAAACGTGGTAATGCTTACAGCATTTTCTTATTTAAAGGTAAGAAGATTTTTTATTGTTTATTAGATAAAATTTCGGAAAAACAAATTTTTAAAAAAATCTACTTTTAAAATTATTTATTAAAAGAAACATTGTTCATATAAAGTTAACTAGTTAATTGGTCCGCATATTATGCCGACTTTAAAAGTTTGTAAATTTTAAATTTGATATGTAAAAATTTTATAAAGTTAATATACTCGATATTATCGGATTTTTAACAATGACAAAAGAATTTTTATTTTATTTTATTTTTTTGAGAAAGGCTAATAAGAAAAAAGAAAAAGGTTCAACAACAAAAGGAAGGAAGATTTTTGGAAAAAAAAAGGAAGTTTTTAGAAAAAGGAAGAAAAGTAAGTAAATAAAATAGTATATTGATAACCATATGAAGAAAAGGGGAATCTGTCTATAATTATGTCTCTTTCCAAATTTCAATCCTACGAGGATTATTTCACCGCCTCAATAGCTTATATATAAAGATTATCCGACCATCCCTTTGTCATTACAAACTTTTCTTTTCTCCCATTATAAACTTTTCTCTTCACCGTTTAGAGACATCATGGATGCTATTCCTGAATTTGCCTACGAAATTGAACACAATCCTAAACCTGAAAAAATCGACACTATCGAAGTCTACGCAACTCTCGTCATACCGGCTAACCTAGAACCGATACTAATCCGATCTAGACTCTCCTGTTCGTTACCAACTAAAGAATTCATTGAAGACAACGAGTCTCCCCACAAACAAGAACTTTTTAACTTCTTTACAGAAGCAGGAGCGGATGACTATGATGCTTCTATGCTTATAGTAAAACTAATTGAACTTGTCTTTGATATAACTTCCTCAGTTATATATTGTTCACATTATGCTTTGTCATTGTGGGTGACTCTTTATGTGGTTCCTTCGGGGCAAGATTCAGTCCTCGATGACCCTCAGTTAACTGAAGAAGCGGTTCGAGCCTCACTTGATGATTATGAGAATGTAAGAGTTAAACACACAAGCAAGTTAGGAGTGGAGTCCTTAACGACAAGAAGATACGAGAGAACCAGAAAGACTATCTCGGTGTCTGGCCACAAGAGAAAACAAAAGACTGATGACCGGTGCACAATTTGTTTAAAGGACTTTAAAACCGGACGAAAAGTAGGGATTTTACCTTGTGGTCACGAGTTTGACAATAAGTGTATTGTAAAGTGGCTAAAAGTTAACCATGTTTGTCCGTTGTGTCGCTTTGAGTTACCATGTGAAGATAATGAACTTTCTCAAACAACTATGGCTTTTGAACGTATATAGATATAGGAAGGACAAAAACTTTATATGTATATAGTTCTTCTCTTCGAAACGTTTTCTAGGTGTTAGAGTGCTTTTTGATGGAGAGGATAATTATTTATTTTATCAAATAGATAATTTTCTTTTGTTGTTTTACTGTTTATCTTGGGTTACGAGATTATTATTAAAGTATTTTAATAGATTTTAGGGTTATCTTGTTTTCCTATAAATAAACTCTATAAGCTTAATTTTTGGAAGATTTAATAAAAAGAGTTCTTTCTTAATTTTTTGTTGTATAGGTGTTTGTTGTTATAATAGTTTCCGCTACATTTTTAGACACTTCCATTTCTTTTATATTTGAACAGCTTTGTTTTAACTTAAACAAAAATTAATCTCCATTGGCCATCATTATTGAAATCCTAGACAAGAGAGCCTTTAAACAGCGATAATCTTCTTGAGCTATGTTGCATCACTACAAGAAATCAGACAGTTAGAGACGGAAATTTGGTTCGTCTCTA
>OVAN01002089.1:521-35618 GCA_900406275.1 Anastatica hierochuntica | reverse complement strand
TTTTTCATCTCAGGCGCCTTGCCTTAACAACCACCGGAGTCACTATCACAATGGGTACTACAACGCCGCCGCATCATATTCCAAAAACATCTCCTACAGCGTAATAAAAACAAGCAAGCACCACTACCATTGTTGATCAACTGATCAAACAAAGACATTAGATCAAACTTCGGTTTATATAAATATTTTGTTCAAATTTCTTCATGTCCGTGCCCCCGCACGGGCCATCACGTAGTTTTATTAATATTATTAATATTGAATCTGAATTTATAACCAAAAAGAAGGAAATATAAACATAACGGATAATATTGATTTTGTTATCCTATTTTTTGGATGGTTTTTTTCATGATACATAATTTTTCTTTTATTCACAAAAGCGATTTGAGTAGAAGAAATTCATCGTCAAGCATGATTAGTCTGCTAATAATGAGCCTTTTTTACTTTTGTAAATAATTTGTAGAATCATGAAACAGTAGAATTCAATATAGAAGCCAACATGAAAAGTGGATTGAAATTGTTGATGCACATCTAAAAACTTAGTCAAACCGTCGACCTTTTAATATGGCAGTACCCATCGATAACACCAAATCATATTTGATGCAAAGCATAAAATGAAAAAGAAATAAAAAGGAAAAAACGCTATAAGAATCGGTAACAGTATTTTAGCAGCCATCAGAGCTAAAACACCAGTCACATGTCCCCAATTTATTTGGTCAACTACCCGACTGAAAATGAACCAAAACACAGTGAACTATCAAAAGTGAATTGGGCCAGATTTCTAAAAGCTGGCCGGATCCGGGTCGGGTTGACTTAGGGTCCGAATTAAAAGTAAAACAGAGAAGGGGGCGAGGGTTTCGGTTTCCTGAAGAGAAAACAGAAAAGTGAGAGGAGTTTTAAGGAGCGAAGCCGTTTGTTTTGGTTGCTCTCTCACTTTACAAGCTTTCATACAATCTTAAACGTAACAACTTGGTATGCCTAAATCAAAGCGAGACAGACCAGGTCATAACTACTTTCTTCATTCACTCTTTCTGCTTCTATTGTCCGAAAACTATTGAATCTTTGTTAACGGATTGTAGCCTCCGTTTCAATTGTGGTTTAGGGTTTCTAAAGTATTTTTAGAGGAACCCTTCTGAGAAAACTCAAATCTTTAGAGATTTTTTCTATGTTTCTGTCCTACTTCTATGTTGGTTGAATTGATTCATGAATAGTTTCTTTTCTTCGTATTTTGTTGTTACAGTTACTTTGTCGAAGACGAAGAAGAAAGGGAGGGAGCATAAGGAGTCTATTGTGAATGGAATCAGAGAGGCTGTCGAAAAATATACATCTGTCTATGTCTTCTCTTTTGAAAACATGAGAAATATCAAATTCAAAGAGTTTAGACAGCAGTTTAGGCACAATGGAAGGTCAGTTTCTTTAGTTAAAGATTGGAGATAGTTTATCAAAAAAATTGTATGTTCTCTTCCTTTAGTATTTGATTTGTAATTTTGGTGATAACTCTCGGTTCTTATTATTGGTTTAGGTTCTTCCTTGGCTCGAACAAAGTGATGCAGGTTGCTCTCGGTCGCTCAGCTTCTGATGAAATCCGTCCTGGCATCTTCAAAGCTTCCAAGGTTGTATTCCCTGCTTGTTACAATGGTTGTTTTTATATTACTTGGCCATTTTGTTTGTCAATTATATTTACATATGTTGTGTAATGGTGTTTTCAGCTGCTTCGTGGTGATGCTGGACTTCTCGTTACAGATATGCCCAAGGAAGAGGTTGAAAGGTATCTAATCTCTTTAACTTCTCTCATCGTTTATGCTTTGGTTTGTTAAAAAAAACAATGAGAGGTTCAATTCGGATCTGTTTCTCTTGATTATAACTGTTTACAATGCTTCTTCTGGGTACATTGCAGCTTATTTAACGCTTATGAGGATTCCGACTTTTCTAGAACTGGAACCACTGCCGTAGAGACGGTTTGTGAATAGAACTTGTGCCATCTCTTCATATCATTGTTTTCCATATAAGCAAACTAGGTTGACATCAGGCTTTGAATATCTCTGTTATTTTAAGATTAGTCTTCCCTTTGTCTTAAATCTTAATTACTCAACAACTCTATTTCGGATCAATTGAATTGATCAGGTTGAGCTAAAGGAAGGTCCTCTGGAACAGTTTACACATGAGATGGAACCGTTTCTGAGAAAGCAGGGTATGCCTGTTCGACTTAACAAAGGTTTGTAATCGTGCCAATTTTTAAGTTTCCCTATATCATACACAAGTTTGAAGAAAGCTCGATCCAAAAAGTTATATATTTTCTCTGATTTACTTAGGTACGGTGGAGTTACTCTCCGACTTTGTTGTTTGTGAAGAAGGAAAGCCTCTTTCGCCAGAATCTGCCCGCATTTTGGTAATAACCATTTTCTTTTGTGAAAGTTAGAGAATTTGCTTATTGCTTATGTACTTTGGTAAAATATAATAATTGCAGCGTCTGTTGGGAATCAAGTTGGCTACTTTCAAACTCAACTTAGTCTGCAGATGGAGCCCTAGTGACTTTGAACTTTACCGAGAAGGTTTAGATCTCTCGGACGTTGAAACCTCTTGAAGATCCCAAGATTTTTGACTAGTCTTTGGTTTATGAATTTTGCTGGCTGTTTTGGTTTGCACTTGGATGTTTTGTTATGTCAAAGCTTTGTTGCTTTACATGTTTGTAGAATATCAAATTATCAAAATTTTCCGACTAAAGATTTTGAAAACTCTATAAAAATTTTAGTCATATTGGTTACTCAACCACCACCTTTGTGAGTCAAGACTTCACTTCTCCCAACTACGACTAATTAAATCTTAGTAAAAAAATGTGTATTAAAAACATTGAAAAATTGAGATATATCTAACATATATTATCATCCGCATATTTAACAGAAGAGGAGAAAAATAAAAAAGAAGAGAAGAAAGAGAGGGAAACAAAAAATGAATCTGAATATCTGATCATGTTGGAATTAGAAGGTAATCAAATCTGGTAACGTGTTATTCAAGTAAACTGGCTCGTCGATAACTATAAGAGGCAAAGGACTTGGATCCACGTTATACTTTCTAGCTTCATCAGTTTCTTCAATCTCCTTACATGTGAAACAATAATCGTCTTCAAAAACCTCCCATTTATCGGTTATGATTGTCCGCAACTCTGGCCTCTCCACTAATATTATACTCTTCTCTTCCTCTACTTCATCTTCTGTCTCCTCTTCTTCTTCTTCGACTCCGTTGATGACTTTTTCGATTGCCTGAATGTCTTCTTCTGGGATTTTTACGAAGTTGGGGATTTCGTTCACGTTTGAGACCCCAAACTCTTTGCAGAACTCAAAGTAGAGGGCGAGGTCTTCTCCTTGAGATGTAGCTTTCTTTACAATCTTGAGAGCCATCGCAGCCTCTGCTTTTCCAGCAGCTGGATGGATCTTGATGAGAAGCTTTGCTATACCGCTACATATTCTTCCATAAATGTCGAAAATCTCGAGCACAACGCAATCCATTGCTTCAAGGATTAGCGTCTTCTTCATATTTTCAGCCATTGGACGGATTTGGAGAAGCACATGGAGAAGAGACTGAAGTTTCTGGATCCTTTCGAGCTCTTGGCTAACGGAATCTAGCTGAGCATTTTTGTGGCGACGGCGGATTTGATCAGACAAAAAGAAAGAGTATTGGTCAAGAAACGAGAAATAGGCGCGGATAAAAGCGTTGAAACCCCAAGTTTTACTTGGACGAGAATGACCATCAGAGAAATTCGAGAGGTCGAAAGGGAGGCGACGAATCTCTTGAAGGGACGTGACTTTGCAGCAAAGAACACCATGGAGGAGCATAAGGGCTTTTAAGGCGACAATCCAGCTTCTTGTGCGGCTAACCCGAGAGGAAAGCGTGTGGATAAGCGGCTTAAGGCTGGCGGGAGAGGAGCGGATCAATTTGTAGACACGATGAGCATTGTGGTAATCAACGGATGAGTCGTCGTGAGAAGTTGCGTGGATGATGGCAGAATCAAGATCAGGGTTGCGGAAGGAGGTTTTCCGGGAGAAGCCAATGGAAAACAAGCTTTTACGGTCTTTGAGAGCACCGGAAGCCCGCTTCCATAGCTTCATCATCAGCCTCCTCCTCCTCCTCCTCTTCCTCCTCTTTCGCCTTTTCTTTTCTTCTCTTTTTCTCAAACACCAAAACTTTACCTTTGTCTCTCTATTTTAAGTTTTGTGTTCTTTTGCCACCCTAGCTTTTGACCGTTGTAACCGGTTTTTTTGTTTTTTTGTTTATTAAAAACAAGTAAAGAAAATAAAATGTTTTTTTTGGTTAGTTTGGTGCACGTCGGCTTCAAAACACGGTTTCATCATCTTATTATAGTTTATCTTGTGCATACTATAATTAACTACCAAAGCTACGAACATTGTCGAATTACACTTCATCAAGTCTTGGACTCTTACTGATAAATGGTACAGTAAAACTTGTCTAGTCTTTGATGTAAGATCGAAATCACATCAAAGCCTATAAACATTCAATAATCAAGAGTTTGCAAGTTGACATTACGAAAGTGAATGAGGATAGAGATGATAACTCTTTCGGAGGTGATTGAACCAAACGAGGTGGTGAGCTTATTAACTTTATGGGGGACTCCACTCGCTAAAAGAATAAGTCTTTAGACTCACTAAGCAAAAGGGAAAACCACGCTCAATATCGAAGACGAACCAAAACACAAAAGACACACTCTTGTAAACTTTTATAATGAAATGAGAAGAGCTTTTATAGGTTCGACCATATTAGTTTAAAACTATAAAAATAGAAACAAATTAATCAAAATAAATGTTAAAATCAATATAAATGAAAAATCAGTCAACTGTTTGATTGATATTGCCCAGGTCCGGCCCGGAGAATTCGTGGACCGGAAGTTGGAAAAAAATTTAGGTCTACATATTGCTAGAAAATAATGAAAAAAAAAAGAATGAGGGATATGCTACTACACTGGTTCGAACCTCTGAAGCTGAACAAACATAATCCATCCTTATTGCCATATGAGCTAACATAAACTTTTGACGAAAGAAGGGCCGATAATTTATTTGTTTTAACTATGGCCGGAAGCGAATGCTTCCTTGGATTCCTTCCAGGGTCAGGCCTGATATTGCCTTTATTGCTTGATTATTGGCCAAATGAGAAAAACTTGAAACTTCTTGTATCTAGATAGCTTAGGAGATAAGTGACATGTTTTGGAATCATTTTAGTTACTTGGAGAGTCTTGAATACAAATTCATTCACAAAGGAAAAGAGATATTGCACCTTGAACGCGAAAGGTTTCGAACGAGACAAGCCGAGGATCCTCCGGTTTAGAATAATCATAACTTTCAATTATGAATAGTTATTGACCTCAAACCAACTCGTTTTGACACTCTGATGGATCAAGTTTACAATTCATAGTCTGGTTAGATTTGGTTTGGTATGAATCCTCCACTGAATGCACGTATATCAAAATCGGTGACTTTTGATTCATTTGACTTAGAAAATCAATAACTTTCTCCTCTGAACAACTTTCGAGATGATTCCACTTTTTTGTGAAACTCTGATGAGTTAGATTTTCAAAAAAAAAAGACCTAGTTACTTAATTTCCTTGGTTTGTCTTATATCTTATTTTGTATGGACCTATATCATTGGTGGCTTCTAAAGGATTTCCAAGGGTTAGTTGGTGAGCTTTGATTCAGCTGGTTCGATGACCTCACCAGTCTTGGACGCCTGATCGCACTAGCTAGATTTGTAAAACTAAAGCCAATATCCAGCTAGCATAACTAGCTAACTACATTAAGTATTGGGCTCAAATAGAGATTCAAATATAATAGACGCATATAATTTACTACAAGTTTGCGGTTAAAAAATTCAAGTGCTAAACCTCGAGTAAACAATTTTGAACAAGAGTAAGATATATAACACAACTTCTAAGATAGTATTTTGTCCCATTTTAATACCTTACGGATTATACATTATGATAGATGTCAAAGCAATTTCTTGGAGAATCCCACTCGTGATCATGCAATGGCAGAGAAACATGCTTATGCTAAGTGGCAGACATTGGTAGAAGCTGAAGAGAGATTTTATGCTCAGAGATCCAGAATTACATGGCTTGGAGATAGAGACAGGAATTCTAAATTCTTCCATAAAATGGGCGCCGCAAGGAGAGCAAGCAACCGTGTTTATTACCTGAAAAACAATCAAGGTAATAAAATTGAGAAGGAGGAGAAAATTGTTGATCATTCTGTGGATTTCTTTTCTGAATTGGTAGGAAGCAGATCGGAGGATTTAAGTCAAGTTGAAGCTGAAGAGATTGATTCTCTAACTTCCTTCAAATGCAATGATCAACAAAGGAGAGATATGGTTTCTAAGGTATGTGATGAGGTGATAAAAGAAACAATTTTCAGTCTTCCCAACAATAAAATCCCGGACCTGATGGGTTCAATGCAGAGTTCTTTACTGCGGCTTGGAGTTTTGTAGGAGAAGAGGTTCTCAAGGCAGATAGGGAATTCTTTGTTTCTGGCTGTTTACTCAAACAGTGGAATTTCACAGCCATTGCCCTTATCCCAAAGAAGATTAATGCTGAGACTATAGAGGATTTCAGACCAATATTCCTTTGCAATGTTTTATATAAAACCATTTCTAAAATCCTCTCTAGGAGACTAGAGAAAGTACTTCCTCTAATGATATCCACTTCTTAGTCAGCTTTTGTTAAATGTCGTCTCCTTGTGGAAAATGTGTTACTTGCGATGGAGATGGTTCAAGGTTTCAATCAGAAATCAATATCCAAGAGAGGAATGATTAAAGTGAACCTGAGGAAAGCATTTGATACAGTTAATTGGGGGTTCCTAATCCAAATTCTCAAGTCTGCCAACTTCCCTGAAAGATACATTAACTGGATCTCTCAATGTATCTCAACCACAACCTTTTCTGTGAATGTTAATGGAGATTTACCAGGTTACTTTAAAGGATCAAAGGGTATAAGACAGAGAGATCCCCTCTCTCCATATCTCTTCGTGATTGCAATGGAGTTATTTGATAAATTTTTGTCAAGGAGGTTCAATGAAGGCAAAATTGGGTACCACCCGAAGGCTAAGGACTTACATATTACTCATTTGGCATTTGTAGATGACGTACTGATTTTCTTCGATGGATCAGTGCAATCACTGGAAGGTATAGTCTCCTCTCTTGATGAGTACTATCAACTTTCACGTCTTGCAATGAACAAGCAGAAATCAGCGATTTACATCACTAGTATTAACACTCAGGAGATGGTCGTTGTCGAGAACATGGATATGGTTGTTGGAAGTTACCCCTTCAAGTACCTTGGTTTGCCATTGATGCATCGTAGTCTAAGGAAAGTTGATTACTCTCCTCTTCTGGACTCTATCTCCGCAAGATTCAACCATTGGACAACCAAGTCTTTGAGTTTTTTTGGAAGGTTACAGTTAATCAAATCAGTCATTGTTAGCACTATTAATTTCTGGTTTGTTGCTCTTCCTCTCCCTAAGGGATGCATCCAAATGGTAGAATCTATGTGTTGCCACTTTCTCTGGTCATGAGATATTCTTAAAAAGGGTGGAGTTAAAGTCTCTTGGAGCACTATGTGCAGTCCTAAAGAAGAAGGTGGTCTGGGTCTCAGAAATCTCTCGGCTTGGAATCAAAATCTCAACCTTAAACTTATTTGGCTGATTCTTTCAGGTTCAATTTCCTTATGGGCATCTTGGATTCGACAATATAAACTGAGGCACATGTCATTCTGGGAGATTCCTGAAGACAATGGTTCTTCTTGGATTTGGAACTCTCTTTTGCGGTTAAGACATCTGGCCAGGAGATACATGAGATGTGAGCCTAATAATGGATCTAGTATTTATTATTGGTTTGATCATTAGCTGCAGATGGGTCCACTTTTGCATTATATAGGTCCTCGTGGACCTTCAGTTATGGGCATACCTCTTTCCAGCACGATTGCGGATGGTTGCAGATCAGGTACTTGGAAGCTCCCATCTATAAGATCCATAAATGAGGAACTCAAGCATCTCAGGAAAGTATTATTCCTCACTGATCCACTGAATGAGATGAGTGGAGAAGATGTTTTTTACTAGGAAATAGAGGGTACAAGAAGCAAAACCTTTAGCTCCAAAGACACATGGAACTCACTGCGTACTGTTAGTGAGACAAAGCAATGAGCAAAGATTGTGTGGTATAAAGGATACATCCCTAAGCAAGCCTTCCATTTTTTGGGTAGCCCACCTGAATAGACTTCCAACAAGAGATAGGTTGATGACTTGGGGACTCGTCACCTCAGATACTTGTCTTTTGTGCAGATCAAGAGGAGTAACAAGGTATCATCTTTTCCTTCATTGTGAGTTCTCTAATACGATTTGGATGGAGTTGTTGAAACACTTAGGAACTTCTCAAGCCTTGTTTGTGGACTGGTCATCTCTTGTCACTTGGTTGATGGGACCAAGATCAAAGAAGGAAGGAACCCTCCGGAATCTAGTTGTCCAGACGACCATATATTATGTATGGAAGGAAAAAACACTAGATTACACAATGATTCAAGCTCAAAAACTTCCCAAGTATTTCAAGTCATAGACATATCGGTCAAAGACTCCATTTTAGCAAGAATTAGCAGGAAGACTCATGCAAGGTTTCTCTCACTTTGGTTTAAGTTCTCTTGAATTTGAACTACGGCTTCACTCTAGTTTCAAAGGACTTTTAGTTTTTTTTGGCCTCTGAAACTCTTTCTTCTTAAAAAGTTGTAAACATTCCATTATTAATTAAATTCACATATTATCACAAAAAAAAATCTTCTTCCCTTTTTTCATTTAGCGAAGCATATAGAGCCATCAAAGATTACAGGACAAGGGAACTAGGAAGGAAGACGAAATATTCAAACCAATTTCTCTCTAGATCTAATTGAATAAAAGTGTGCGACGTAAAATCAAGAGGAGGGAGCATACGAGAAACATCTTATCTAAGACGAAGCGCGGCCTTGCAAGTGGGTTCAGTGATGATGAAAAAGATGATGGACAAGAAGAGAAGGATAAGTCCGACTAAATTCCAAAAAGCTACCACATCCATCTCTAATTCTCTTTGTTTTCGTTTTGGCACACTAAACAAATGAAAAGAAAAACATATCCTTTTTAGCCAAGGATAGGAAATAGTCCATCCACCGACTTAGGATTTGTTTGTTTGTGTATCTCATACTGCGTTTAGATATTACGTCTAAATGCATTAGCTTGACTCGACACCCTGATGCAATTTGTATCTATTTTTGAATTCTACATCTAGATAATGCATCTAGATGCAACTATATTCGTTTGCGTATTTGTCTATAATATAGATATATCCTATTTTAAGAAAAACGATAATTTGCGTTTTCGCAGAAAATAATATTCACGATTCTAAGATTCTTACTGCTTTTATCGTTTTTTCAGATTTCAAGGGTTTTGCGAAAAAGGTTATTTACAGAAAATAGTAACCACAATTTTACGGTTTTACGGGTTTTTTTTGCTCTTTTAGAACTTTTGCGGGGTTTGCGATTTTTACAACATTTTCGGTTTCAAGGTTTTTACGGTCTTACAATTTTGGGGGTTTCTATGGCTTTTGCATTTTGACGGTTTTTGCGGATTTTACGGGTTTTTTGCAGTTTTGCATGTTTTTTGGGTTTTACGGTTTTTTGCGGATTTTACGTTTTTTACGGTTTTTCGGGTTTTACGGTTTTTCATGTTTTACGATTTTTTGTGGATTTTTGGTTTCTATGTTTTTATAATTTTTTTTGTTTTACAATTTTTGCAGCTTTCCTATTTTTAGTGGCTTTATGGTCTTTCGATTTTTTGCATTATGATTTTTTTAGGGTTTTACAATAGTTTTGATTTTACAGATTTTTTGCGGGTTTGTTGTTTTTGAGGGTTTCTGATTTTTTATGATTTCACGATTTTTCAGTTTTACGGTATTTTTCAAGTTTTGTTTTTTTTGGGTTTTGCAGTTTTACGGTATTTGCGGTTTTACTGTTTAACGGTTTTTTGCAGTTTTACAATTATTTTTGTTTTACGATTTTTGCGGTTTTTGAGGGTTTATGGTTTTTACGATTTTTTCATTTTTTAGGTTTTACGAATATTGCATGTTTTAGTGGTTTTACGTTTTTTGCAGGTTTATGGTTTTTACGGTTTCATGGTTTTTTGCAGTTTTACAGTTTTTGCGGTTTTGCAATTTTTTGCGTCTCTATAATTTTTTACGATTTTCGGTTTTTACATTTTTTACGATTTTACAGTTTTTTTACGGTGTTGCGGTTTTATGAATTTTTTAGTTTTGTGAGTTTTACGGGATTTTTTGCAGTTTTACTCTTTTTACAAAATGTATTCCTTTGAATGTACTTTAAAAGTTTTATAATATGAGATGCACTTTGATGCGTCCAAACGCTAGTCTCAAGTGCGTCCAACACCCAATTATTTTGGATGCGCCTTACTATACATTTAATTTTTACATCCAGACGTGTTCTTAATTTAACAAAAAACGAATAACATCCAGATGTTGTGTGTAGATACTACGTCTAGACGAGAAAATGAAATCTTTACTCTCCTTCGTCTGGAGAGAAGAAGTCTCTCACTGAGTTTAGTGTGTCAGGGGGTAAACCCGCTAAATCATCTAAGGGTTAGGGACGAATCTACAACATCTTTTTATAGGCGGCACAAATACTAAGAATCAAGTAAACATTAAAAGTGAAAATCTATACTATATAAAAGTTGGTGCTACTTGATGTTAAGGGTGTCTATTAAAAATAGAAATTTACTTGAAGTTTACATCATTATAGAAAAATGGAAATTTACTTGAAGTTTACATCATTATAGAAAAATGAAAAGTTTACATATTTCACTTAAAATCTTTAGTGAATATAAATAATTATTAAAGATTGTAGTAGTAAAAAGGAAAGTGAGTTTTGAAGTGTAAACATAAAAATTTACTAAATGTAAATGTTTTGGTTTTGAATTTTGAAGACTACTTTATTATAAAAAAGGTTTATATACAGACTGGTGCTATAAATAAATAAAAGTTTATATCTGCAAAATAAAAATAAAAATATATTACAAAAATAATTGATTTTGATGGTATAACAGTCTATATAGAATTTTAAATCACAAAACTCTATATGTGTTGTTAGAGGGAATAACAAAATAAAAAAAATTACTCAAATTTTGTTTTAAAATAGAGTAATACTTATCCATGTTAGAATAAAAAATTAGAAATATTAAGCATTGTAAGTACTAAAATGTTTGATATTTAAAATCAAAATTGGATAAAATTTTAAAGGAATAAATGACTTAGATATAGATCATCATTTTATAGTTAAAAACATAAATACTACGACAGTTTTTTCTTTATTTGGTACAATCTATAATGCATTCTTGAATTTGAATTATATTTCATTTTATAACTCATTTTATTTGTGTATGGATCATGCAATTAAGAATCATAAATTGTTAATGAGGATAGAAAATAACGAGTATATATTTACATAGATTTATAGAAAAAAATGTGAGTGCTAACGAAAACATTAAAAAAAATAAATTCAAAAAAAAATGATAAGACGAAAAGTTGTTGTTTTTTAGAATGTGAGAAAAACAGGAAAATTGTGATAAAGAAATTAGAGAAATATAAATTATTAAAAAAGATGTAAGGATAATAAGGTTGATGTTAGCTTAGATGAAATACGACAAGAGTTAAAGGAGATGATAAAAAAAAAATTTCACTATTTAACAAGATTAAGAATGTAAGATTTATCTATAGTTCATGAATTTGGATAGTCAAAAGATTTTTTCTCTGTATCATGTGGTCTCTAAAGAGTACATTATTAAAAGATGTCAGGAGAAAAGAAGAGTAATAATGAACTTGGGCATACTGAAAAAATCATAAAAATAGATCTTTAACAATTGTTCCATTATAACTTATATTATAAGACTCTATGAAAATAACATATAAAATCCAATCATCAATAAAAGATAATAAAAAGAGGAATATTTTAACAAAAGATACTCGAAAGATAATGTAGTATTTTGGAATTTTTTCAGTAGAACCATGTTATAGTTTCTCAAATTATTTACTATATATCTTATATAATATGTACATTTTATAATAAAAAAATAATTTGATAGTTTTAATAGATATTATCAATGTAGTAAAGTATTTGTTAAAAAAATATAAAGTATATCCGCACGTAGTGCAGATTAAAAATCTAGTACAGTTTAAAAGTTTTATGGTAACTTTGCAAAATATACATGGCAATCTCATTATTTAAGTATATAGCATTTTGTTTTTTCTGTAATTTGTCTTTTTTACCCCTACACCCCACAAAATTTCATATGGCTCTACAGGTGTATACATATATCAAAACGAAATTGTAAATACATGAAAAAATATTTTTTCCTATCTAACGTATTCTGAATTTTTTGAAACGGATATATATTTTGCAAATACACGAAAAATGTTGTAACGTGTAAGGAATTATACTATTTAAATAGACAGTCTATTTTTATTTAGTATGTCTATTAATTACAAAATTTTAACTTTCATATAAGCTAAAACAGATTAATTAAAAATTGAAAGCTGCTACTATATAACGGAATGAATGTGAAAATTAGACTAATCCCACAATTTCTAAACCATATGATCAAATAAAAAGGTAAAAAAATGATTCAACTAAAATAATAAATAGAATTACTATTTGAAATAGTATAAACAGTACAACAATAGACTATCTATTTAAATAGACTTTCTATTTCCGCGCGTCTATTAATTTCACAAATAACCAAACACCAGGGGGGGACAATGTGATTGGGTTTCACTATTTTATTTGGTAATGTTAAAAGCATCACAGAACAAAGTTTTAAGAATGAGCGATCTAAAAAATTGAAAGAAGTGAAAACTATGTTAAGCGCTAAATAGACTGTCTATTTGTTGAAACATGTCTATCAACTGAAAATGGCAAAATCGTCACAAAATTATGAAAACAGTAGGTTCTTTTTTGTAAGTGCTATACACTGAATTAATGTGAGTCAACCGGTTAGTTGACCAAATTTTCTAAAGTTTTAATGTGGTGCTCTATCGGAACAAAATATTGACTTTTGAAGAAAAACAGTGGTGCATGTGCAGTCTCCCGCTAGTGATATGTATTGATTCCCATTTTTTCCAATACAAACGACGTTCAGTGTTGTAACATATTGAATATTAGGACGTGTAACTGTTAATTGGGGCTCAAAACTATATGCATAAAAGAGTATTTCTTTCTTTCTTTCAAAGGAAAGTACTATGGCAATTTTGAAGTAAATCTCTGTAGTCTTTCTGACATTTAAATCGATAAAATTGACTCGTAAACAATTAAATCTTATTATAAAGAAATAACATGCACCTGAAATCAATTTGGTATAAACAACCGCAACTATTATTTCACTAAGGAGGGATTATTGGATTATGTGTTTTAATGTAATTGATTGTATTTTAAGAACAGAGTCAAATACAATGTTATTCAATTGTGTAATTCATAAAAATACATTAAAATACATTGTTATTGGATTATGTATTTGTTTGATGTAATTCAAAGTACATTAGAATCACATGTTATTCAATATCTACTTAATTTTAGGGAAATCCAGTTGAAAGGGATTTTAACGTATTTTGTTATATAAAATATGAGTAAAACAAATACCAGCCTTTTTGTTCTGGTTTTGATGTATTTTGTGCAGAAAACATAAACAGAGAAAATTCGTCAATGCATCGGAGAAGAACAAAATTTCAGAAAACAAAATTTCAATTTTCGTCTATTAATATTTCTCATCTGTCAACTCTAACTTCTATAATTGTAACTTTATATAGAACTCTTCTACAATCCCTTTTGATTCGTAGCTCAGGTGGAATCTTTATGTGAGTTCAAAATCGGAGCAGGTCGTCATTATCATCGCCCCTTTGATTTCCGCCATAATCAAACATCTTCACTCATGCTTATATAATTGTTTCCCTCTTCCTATTCAACTCATTTTCCTTTAAAATCTCATCCTTTTATTTCTCTTGATAGAAAGAGGGTGATGGTGGAGGTGGGCCATGTAGTGCAACAACTCTATGAACTATATCAAGAGAATCTTCTCTGGAAGAAAGAAAATTTCTCAATATTCAATTATCAATCTACGAATCTAGCAATATCGATCTACCTTACACTCAAGATTAAGAATCCACTTAGACATCGCAAGTGACGTAGCCAAAGAGACAAAACATAAATGTAATATTTGTTTGTTTAATTTGATAACCTCCAAATATAATCTTATATTCGATCAAAAATCATTAAGCATCACAGAAACACCTTAATTAGGTACAACACTTGAAACATCACAATTAATATGTGAAGCTTAGAAAAATATTTTCTAGTTTTAAATGATTTTAAATTACGTACAAACCAATCAAAATACTTTACAAACAAATCCACCATTGTTGGCTTTCGGCCTCGACCCCTTTGGTTGTGTTAGGTCCTCCGCCAAAGACGTTACAGGAACTTCGTGTTGCTGATTTACTTTCTCCTCAGACAAGATCATGGAACTGGGAAGTAATCACTGAGGTTTTGCCGCATTATTCTTCTGCTATTTCTAACTTGGTGCTTGGTTCTACGGCTCGGCGTGATTCTCTTGTCTAGTTGTTCAACAAGAATGGGCAGTACTCTTGTAAGAGTGGTTACTCCCTCCTTACCGCTTCCGATTCGCAAGTAGAGATTCATTTTGATTGGCTGAAGAATATTTGGTCTATTAAGTCTCTGCCTAAGCTCCAGACTTTTCTCTAGAAGGCGATGAGTGGTGCTCTGCCTGTCCGCAATGCCTTCCTCTCCCGTAGGGTTATCGATGATCCTTCTTGCCCTCGTTGTGGCACCCCGGAAACGGTCGATCATGTCCTCTTGCAATGCCCTTTTGCCCAGGAGGTTTGGGAGAAGGTTCCCCTGGATGTGCCTTCCTTTACTTTGACTTCGTCTTTGTCTGTCTTCCTCTTGACCATGCGTACCTTTAAGGCTCTGCCCCCGACAGGGTTATCGGCGGTAGCTGTTTAACCTTGAGTTTGTTGGCAGCTTTGGAAGGCTCGAAATCAGTTGTTGTTTAATAAGGAGTTAACTTCTGCGGAAGAGCTTATCCGTATCGCTTTAGTAGGCGCCAGGGAATGGCAAGCTGCAGCCATTCTCCGTGGAAAGACTATTGGGCCGTCGATTTCTTCACCGTTTATTGATGCTCCTCTTGAGTCACCCTTGATTATGCCATCAACTTATCGGTGTTGGATGGAATTTTCTTGGGATTCTTCAAAGAAGGCGTGTGGTATGGGTAGGGTCTTCCGTACCTCCAATGACGCACTTTTAACTTAGTATGTTACATACAAGGAAGGTGTGCCTTCGGTACTAGCGGTTGAGGCTTTGGCTTTGTCGAATGCTTTACGCCAAGCACTTGTGTTGGGGATTGATGAGTTGCTTCTGCACTCAGATTCTCAGGTATTGGTCAATTTGATCAATCGTCTTGAAGACCACATTGGTATTCTTGGTCTTCTCTCTGATATTCGGAATCTCATTCCGTCTTTTTCCTCGTTTTCTGTAGTTTTTATTCTTCGAACTGCGAACTCTATAGCAGATTCGCTTGCGCATCGAGCTCTTTGTGCTCAAGATACTTCAGTTTGTGAAGTTTAACAATATGTTTTTTTTTATGATAAAAAAAAAAACAAATCCACCAAAATACTTCTAAATACATTGTGCACTACTGAAAGTACAAAACAATCCATTAGAATACTTCTAAACTCAATTAGATCCAAATATATTAAAAACCACAATTCAATACCACTCTCTAAAAGATACTTCTCCTTGCTTATCCACGTGTGATGTTAACATCTATACTCTGCAAATCGAATGATTCTAAACGCCGTTTTAGACAAATATGGTTTGACTTTTTGACCCAAAAAAGATTGATTCACCTACTAATTAAGCTCGTGGTTCATGTTTCTGTAAACGCATCGTTTCACCTGTCAATTCCCAAATCCCATCTTAAAGCTTTATTTATAAGATCTCTCTATCTCTAGGAATCAGAGAAAAGGATCTTTACGTGTTCCGACAATGGCGGCTACAACACTATACAAGTCTTGTCTTCTCCAACCCAAATCTAGCACCACTATTCGCCTAAACCCTTCTCTTGTCAAACCCCTTCCGAATCCGACCAGTAAGTCTCTCGCTGAATCTCTCTGTCTGATGTGTTATTCGAATCGATGATTATATCTTCTGTTTTCTTTTCTCCGTTCGATAGGAGTTTCTGTTTCGGCTTTGGGGAAGAGTCGTAGAGATGTTGTTGCGAAAGCTTCTATTGAAATGGCGGAATCGAACTCGACAGTATCTGCTCTTGTCAATTCGTCTAAGCAGAATGGTCCCATCATTGTGATTGATAATTACGACAGCTTCACCTACAATCTCTGCCAGGTTTTTTTTTCATTATTTCAGAAATTTCCTCTTAAGCCTTTTTAGATTTTGATTTTGAATTTGTTTAGGGTGAAATGATGATTAGTTGGAGAACTTTCAAAGTTCGGATTTTTAATTAATTAGGAATGTCTTCAGGAATGTTTTTGGAATCTCATTGTTTCACAATCCAAATCTTTGCTCAACATTGTCAATAGACAAAACTATGTTTATGTGATTTCTCTGTTATTATGTTTCTAATTGAATCTCTTTTCGAAAAGTCTCCATTTTTGTGAAGAATGATCGTGTTTCGCGTTTGTATGTCGTTGTACGGAGTAATAATACTAGATCCAGCTAAAGCTAATACATCAACTCTTCCCTACCTTTAGTCCAGTTTGATATGTACCAAAATTAGATTGGTTATTCATAGTTACAGTATTCTCGCCGTCTCTTGAACTTTTGAATGCTCTGGATACTGGATATCTCACTAACACATAGATCCCAAATTTACAATTTGATAATGTCTCACTTCTAATTCTAACGCATAGTTGTGTGAAGTGCATATTGTCTATCTTGATTGTTATCATGATATGGTTTATTCTTCTGTATGATAAAAAGTATATGGGAGAGCTAGGATGCCATTTTGAAGTCTACCGCAACGATGAACTTAGTGTAGATGAGCTGAAAAGGTAAGAATAAACTGTATGTACTCTGTTTAGAACGTAAACTGGCTAATTAAGGGGTGTTGATTCAGTTGTTATGCTCTTCTTTTTGCAGTAAAAATCCAAGAGGAGTGCTGATTTCTCCTGGTCCTGGTAGATATTTTAGTCTCCGAACTTCTTGGTGTATCTTTTAATGTACTTGTAGCGAAGAATATAAAAGTTTTTTTGAAAATTGATAGGTACCCCTCAAGACTCTGGAATTTCACTGCAAACTGTTTTGGAACTTGGACCACGTGTTCCATTGTTTGGAGTATGTATGGGTTTGCAGTGTATAGGAGAAGCATTTGGAGGTTAGTTGCTTAAAAAAGAAAACACATCTTGCTTTCACGTATTTCACGATCTGATTTTGCTCTTTTATGTAATGCATCCTCCTCAACTTTAATGCACCTTTTGTATGAACTTTGGTTATAGGGAAGATTGTGCGGTCACCATTTGGTGTTATGCATGGGAAAAGCTCAATGGTTTACTATGATGAGAAAGGAGAAGACGGCTTGTTCTCTGGACTATCAAAGTATGAATAAGTTTTTCGTTTGTGGGTTCTATTATATGTTTCGGTAACAAAACATGAGCACAGTTAATGCGTAGGGAAACAAATCTTGATGGTCTGTATTTTTTTTCAGCCCTTTCCTTGTAGGTAGATATCACAGCCTCGTGATAGAAAAAGATACATTTCCCAGTGATGAACTCGAGGTTACTGCGTGGACTGAAGATGGTTTGGTTATGGCGGCCCGACACAGGAAGCACAAGCATATACAGGTAAAACCGACAAGTGTTTCATGTTTCTTCGTGCCTCCTCTATTTGAAAACAGAACTCTAAAAGTCTTGTAAAATTGTTCACAGGGAGTTCAGTTTCATCCGGAGAGTATTATAACAACTGAAGGCAAGACAATTGTCCGCAATTTCATCAAACTTGTAGAGAAAAAGGAGGCTGAGAAGTTGAGATAGGCTTTGCCTAAATAAGAAAACCAAGCTGTGTTCGATTAGTGCTTCCATGTAATAAGGTTTGACAATGATTGATAAAGAAAATTGAGACCAAGTATCGTTTTGATAATATCTTGACCAGTGTTCTTCATTCATCTGAAGATGATAATCAATTGTGTATCGAACAATAACAGAAAGTTTCAGAATGCAAAGAGAACGCATTGAGAATACAAATTTATGTTTACAACATGTAAACCAACACTTTGAGTGAGTCAACCAGACTCGATAACACAGCACTTTAATCTCATATTGGTACGGTCCTTCGATAAAGGAAAAAAGGATCTAAGGCTTCAGCTGAATGTGATTGCCACACTCTTCAGTGTCAATCAATGGTGAGACGACGTGCCAAGTCGGTGTGCAATGCATGTCCCGACTGCATTTGTGAGAGAAAAAACAGTTTTCTCTTTTGATGCTAGGAAAACTAAAACGACTTTAAAGTAGGATTTACCTTAAATGCAACTATGTGAGCAACGGGGAGTCCTCCATTACCGCCTCTTGCAACAAGGGAGAGGTCACCAACAAGGTCTAGGATCTTATGTCGGCATGCTTCATTATCAAACCGCAGGGGAGGGTTCATCCATCCATGCTCTGCGCTGTGTGCATCAGAGACGGTTACAGTCAAATATTTGTATCTTAGCATGGAATCTACAGCCTTCAAAATGCAAAATCAAATCTACCTACAAACAATGGCGTTATCCAGAGAACCTCCTTTAATGAGCCCTGCTTCACGCATTCGCTTCACCTGCAAGAACAACTCCGACACAAATGGTTGAAGAAGTAACACCGATTACTAATTCCAAAGCTCCTAAACAACAATGATGGAACCGACCTCTTCATAGACACAAAAGGTTCTTGATGGTGCTATATCCTTCGCAAAGGAAGAGTCACCGAGAGGTCTCCAAGAAAACCACTGACAGCCTATAGCAGGCACCTGCAAGTAACGTTCATCATTAATCACAGACCGAGTAAATACGTTACCTGTTCATATAAACAAGCACGAAAGAAGTATGTTTTCTTTCTGTGTACTGAACCTGCGGGAAGTCGATACCACAAGTGATGTGAGTCTCTAAGGCAGGAAATGCAGCTACAAAGGAATCGTTTTTGCAAACATACACAGCTTTTATCACATGTGCTACCATCTTCTCCATAGTGTCACCAATATGGGTCCGAGCTACGTTTACTCCAACTCCTTCGATCGCATCAATCCACTCTTTAGCTGATCCATCAAAAATAGGGACCTGTCACTTGGTTAGTCGTTGTTCTACATTCATCACATCACCAATGACCAAGGCTCTATAACATCCAAATCCGATCCAACACACAAATCGAATCAAATCTACAACACTGGCCATTGATTGAGTCAAAGAGTTACTGAAGAAACCATTTGATTGAAGTTTTTGTGGAAACAAACCTCGACTTCCCAATCATCTGGACATTCGCTTTCGATTTGAATCCTGCAATTATCCACGCCCTTCGCCTCAAGAGCTGACAACAAGTGTTCAACAGTTCGGATTTTGATTCCGTCTTTCAACAGCGTAGTGCAAAGAGGCGATTCCTGAGCAAATTCAATCGACGCGGGAATGGATCTGGAACGAAACTCGAAGTACCTCCCAGCTCCGGCGATCTCGTGAAGTAACTTCACTGTTGAAAACTTACCGGAATGCAAACCCTTCCCTTTCACCTCCACGCATCCCGCGAGAGTTTGCTGTAATCGTCCACTCTAGCATTGAAACCCCCAAGAGAACAAAAAAAAAAATCATGTTTTGATTCCAATGTACACTGATAAAGTTCCTATACATACAAATATGCGTGCGGAAGAGAGAGGCTTACTGGATTCAGTGAGACAGTTGACGACGACGCGGCGGAAGAAACGGAGGAGAATCGCATCCTAGAGATGAGAGACGACGGTTTAGGGGATTTGACGATGATGGAGAGGCGCATTGTTTCGGCGGTCACACCTCGCCGGCGTACGATTCGGTAAAAAAACGGAAGTCGTACTCGGAGAAGAGTTGGATTTGGGTTCTCTGTTAACCGATTAATTTTAATCTAAAACCGTATTTCACTAAAAAAAAATTCATAACATACACTACATAAAACCGGCAAAAAAAACATAAGTTTTTCCGGAACCAAAAGTTAGCGAGTAATATTTTTTTCAGAATCAAAAGTCGACGGATAACAGATACATTTTTGGAATCAAAAGTTTAATAACAGAATAACAAAAGCTAGAAATCAGTAAAAAGATGAGAAACGCTTGATGGATATAATGACCATAAAAGAACTTCTCGATACAAAACAATGAATTCAGAGGAATGCTCTTGAAGAGATCTACAACCACAAACAGGAAGAAAGTATAAGATAGATGAAACTACGAATGATTTGCCCCACTCATATGAATTAAATGCAAATAAAAACTAATGAGCGAGAATCTAAATCCTACCCATCTAATCTTCTTCCGAAAAAGTCTCAATCTAGAGCTATGTATCTCATACAAGGTTAGTCTTTCAAGAACAGATCAAGAAAGACAAGAAAGAAAACCTATTGTTCATCTAAACTACAATACGATGGAATGATACTAACTTATAGATTCAACGACCTAAAAGAGGAGTAATCGAAAATATCCCAAACTATACTAGCATAACTTTACTAACAGAAAAAGGAGATCACAATCAAAACCCTAAAATAATCAATGGTTCCCTCACAAACAAATCCTGAAAACGTCCACCAAAACGACAAAATCTATGACCTACTGATTATCCCTTCACATCCCAACATGCTTTATTTTTCACACTAGTTGAAAAAAACGAAAAAATAAAACAAATTATAAACTAAAAATTAAAAATTTATAATAAAATAAAAAAAAACTATAAAATTCTTTTTTAAAAAATTAAATAAATGAACATTCAAAAATTTTAATTGAAAAATAAAATTTAATATTAAAATTAAAATTTGTTTCTAACTATAAAACGAAAATCGAAAAAAAAAATTATAATATAATGAAAATATTTATAATTAAGTTTATTTTAAAATAATTTAAAGAAATTACGTAAAAAATAAAAAGTAAAAAGTAAAAATTAAATTTTATAAAATTTAAAGTAAATTTTTTATATAAAATCCAAATAAAAATTTAATTAAAAGTAAAAATTGATTTAAAGCTAATAGAAACGAATAACAAAACTTAAAACTAAAAATTTTATAATAAAATAAAAAATCATATAATATATAGTTAAAATGGACTAAAAATAATAAGACATATTATGAATAATAAAAATAATAAACAGTAATAAAAGTATTAAAATTTTATGAAAACATTAAAAAAAATTCGCAAATTAACAAAGAACTAGTTTAAATCAAATAAAATTATTGCTAATTTTTTAAAGTGACTAAAAGGAAATAAAATTTTTTATATTTTTTAAATTTAAATAAATCATAAAAAGTAAACATAGATTTTTAATGAAAATATTAATAAATTGAATATCAATATAAAAGAAGATTAATTTACAGAATACACTTAAAATGAAAAGAAATTTTACATTTACACCTGTCTTTTAATGGTTCTCAAATATACACCTCAAATATTAGGGTTTAGGGTTTAAGGTTTAAGGTTTAGTGATTAGGGTTTAGGGTTTAGCTATTAGGGTTTAAAGTTTAGGAATTATGGTTTAGGGTTTAGGGTTTAACGTTTAGGGTTTCTTTTAGTTTAAGGGTATAATGGTCTTTTTCATTAAAAAGGGAGGTGTAAAAATAAAAAATTTTCAAGCAGGGGTATTTTTGAAAAACAGACAATACAAAGGTGTATTTTTGTAAGTCTCCCATAAAAGAATGATAAATATAAAATATGATAAAATATAAATTATTAAAATTAATCAATAAATTTTTATTTGATGTTTTTACAGATTTATTTTAACTGTTATTTAATTCAAAATTTATTATACAAATCTGTAGCAATGAAAATAAAATATAAAAAAATCAAAAATATTAAACAAATCTATAAAACAAATCTGTAGTGACAAAAAAACTTTTTTGTTACTCTAGTCATAGAAAAATCTGTGGAATCATGACAAGAGAAACTATGTAGTCAACGCACATAAATATGTGGCTCTCTAAAACTCTGTAGCAACTAGGGGTGTCAATGCGGGTTAGTCCGCCCCATTTAACCCGCCCCGCTGTTGACCCGCTTTTTAGCGGGTTATGGCGAGTCAACCCGCATAAACCCGCGGTCGTAAATATGATAACCCTAACTCGCACCGTTATATGACCGTGGGTTTTGCGGTGCACCCGTGGGCACATACGTAATGATCTACTATGTAATCGTATATATTAGTTAATTGGTAGCTCAAATTTTAGAGCCAATAAAATATCATATATCTCTTAGAGCTTTAAAAGTGAGGATTGGTAAAATATAGTCACAAATGAATTAGTCATAACTTATTGAAAAGCACCAATATCATAAAATAATAATTTAAAAATAAAGTATAAAATAATCTTGTAAAAACAAAAAAATATCATACGTAATGAATGTAACAAATAAGTCTTCACTAATAAAACATTCTTAAACAAAGCTTATAATGCACTCTTCATTTTTTAAGAACTGTCATCTTTCGAATCTCTTTATTTAAACCTATAAAAAATATTAAAATAAATAATTATTAGTCTATATATCGAAATCCAGTCAAACTTTAAAACAAATATCAAAGCACGAACAGTTAATGTATATGACAAACTTGATATTTCACTCATCAAAAGGTGGAGCATTCTCACATGTTTCTAAGAGGGCATCATCAACGTCATCTATATAGTGAAATTTTAGTTAATTATCAAAGCAAATTAAATAAATTGGTATCAAAAGCTAATTACATTACCATTTACTTCGAAACCTCGTAACCAGTTGCGCGCACAAATCAAAGCTTGAACATTTGAAGACAATAGACGATTTCTGTACTTCTTCAGAACATGACTTCCTATGCTAAACGACGATTCAGATGCCACTGTGGTTATAGGAATACTAAGTACATCACATGTCATGAGAGATAATTCTTTAAAACGGACTGAATTCTCTTTCCAGTAATCTAAAACCTTCAAATTTGGAAACTCAAGCATGTTTAGTGGTGGTTCATCTAAATATATGTCCAAAGGAGATTTCCCTTAATCGCCAAGTTTTTTTGAGTAAAATGCATAAAAGTCCTGTAAAATTAATTAAAATCATGAACAAACAACTAAAGAAAATAATCTAACTATATAAAAGGGGCTAATCCAAACCTCTTAGTGTGTCCACGTCAGCTTCAAAGAGAAACCTTCTCCCTTTGCCACATCAGCTCAATATGTTTAACTCTTTCGCATTATTAATATCACTCTTGGATACACAAATTTACGAGCTAGGCAAAGAAAAATAAACTAAAACTAAAGAAGACGAAACGTTTCCACTTCGTTTGTCGAATTAAAATTTTCAAACGGGTACATTGCAACAGTCATTCTTAAAAGTTAGATAGCATTCACCTTCCTCTTCATCTTCATCTCTGTTTCATACACAATTGATGGCGACAACAGATCCTAAATTGTGTATATGATCTGTATATTTATATATTTGGACTGTATATATTGATGCAAAGCTTCGATCCCTTCAAAATCATCTCATCACCACCAGGAATAGTCTGCTTCCTCTCACCGAAGAGTCCTCGATCCTCTCCGATCAAGTACATTGTAGATGATTAATTTATCTTCTCTGCTGTTTTGGCTTCACTTCAGAACTTGACGCCACGATTCGAGCCCGATTGCTTCACCACCGATAGATCTAGCTCCAAATCCACCAGTCAGTCCATCAAACAACAATTCCAAAGAAATCCTTCAACAATCAAACATCGTCTCACACCAATCAGAAGCAACACATTCCGATTAGCGTCGCGATAGGATTCAACTTTTTGGTGTTCGAAATCAAATATCACTAAATACCCCAAAACAACCCTCCAAAGAGAGAGAGAGACTTGAAAGAATTTACCACAAAGAAAAGTGCGTCAATGACGGTCAAAGAGTTCCAGAAGAAGGTATTGTTATTCTTCCTTAATTTTTTCTCCCTCCTATCTGGATAAGTCATAGAATTGGCGTTAGTTAGTGAAAAATTATCTTGAATCTTGATCAAATCTTACCTCTCTTTCCTAATGTTTTTGTAAAATCATATTATTGAGGAAAGCCTTATCGTAGGTATGGCTATTTCGGTCGGTGGTTAATAGTATTTGGCAATATATTTTCAATCCTTTGCATCATTTGGTTTATAGCTTCTGTAAAATGCTTGGAGGAATCAATGTATTGGTTTTAGTGAATTTCTTCTTCAAGTGATTGTCTTTCTCTGGAATGTAGCTTATGAATAATGCAGAACCTACATAACCTCCATGAGCTAATATTGAAGAGTTGCAAATCAATCAAACATCTTACGATGAAGAGCTTACCTCGATTAACTGGCTTTGGAACCAGGTTAGGCACTAATTGGTGTCATTTTTTCTATATAGAATGACTAATGGCATCGTTAAATATTTGTATTGAGGTTCTATGTGATTTAGTTGTGCATTTTTGACGATTTAGTTGATGGATTATTTGGTCTTGCTTGGAATTCATGCTTTGTTATGATCTTTCATTATGCTACTATATATTTTTATTTCACTCATGTCACTCAACTTCAAAAATCCAAACCATGTTCCCCAGATGAAAATTTATATGTACGAGTAATGTCATTGACATTGTCCAGTGAACATTTGGATTTTATTAGTCTTTGTGGGGTTTGAGATGAACATTTTTCTTCTGACAAAAAAAAACAAAAATAAAGAGAGGAGCATTTTTCTATATTTTTCCAATATTTGTAGGTTACAAGAAATGTTGGAGCAAACCTATAGATAATAAAAATTAGCTGATCCAAAATTTTCGGTAGACGAGGTTGTGATTTGTTTATGAAGTAGATTATTAATGTATAGCTGTTTTTCAAGGGACTGAAATTGTGAGTGGCTCTTTGTGAGATGGAATTGTATATCTTTCAAGACAATCAAACATAAAGTAATGCTAAATTACAGGTTGAAGATTAGTTTCTTAAAAGACTTGCTAAAAAGATTTGATTCCGTTGATACATGTCTAATTTATGTTTAATCACTAACAAAGAAGATAAAAGCACATTCTCACATCTTCTTCTCATATTATTAATGCTTAAGGCAAGGTAAATCAGTTGTTGAGGTTACACATAACCCGATTACCCCATATTCTAAAAAAGTAAGTATGCATACACATGAGATTCCATCTTCAACCAAAAATATATTTTTCAGAAAAAACCAAGGTCTTAGTTCCGGAAATTCATATATGGAAAGACTAACCAGATCATTTTTTATAGTCTTTGGTTTGGTTTTGAATTACATATTTTATTTGGGATTAGTAAAACGGTTTTACTAAAACCTCATCACATGAAACATTTCATAGGTGATTATCTTTATGTCGCTATTCCGGTGAAAAGATTTCTTTGTTTTTAAAACAATTTTTGGTTTGAAACATATTTTGTAGGTTTTTTGGGTGGAAACATGCTCCATAAAAAACTGAAAGTAAAGACGTGAGACTAGAGACAAGGTACTGATTGTGTTTGGTGATGCTAGATTTGCAATCATAAGCTCATTAACTGGCTATATAATATACACACCATGAATAAAATCTTATGAAAGAAGTAGAAGTTAATCTTATATGCATCTTTACTAAATAATTGACTATAATAGTATGATAGTTTATGGCTTTGATCTTCAAAAATACTGGTATGAAACCGCCTTCCCCACTCTCGATTATAACAACGTTTATGCTTTCTTCTCTGCTAACTATATATAAAGAGAAACGAGACAAGTCAATGAGTGCAGTTGGAAAAATTCAACTTTTACAAGTCCCACTAATTCCTCAAAGGGTTAGCACACATGGAAGAATGAGCTAGATAATGAGGCAAATGGTTCCATTATTCAGACTTGATATGATTTCTTAATTTTTGGTCAACCAAATCTTAATTTCCATGGTAAGTATCCATTTATCATGTCAACAATAAAATAGACAATAGAGTTATGTGACATTTGATGTCATTTATCCTAAATCAAATACGCCCTTAGATGATACAGAGAAATAATTTAATACCAGTTGTTTGGATGGCGGACCAACAAATAAGACAAGGTATCATTGGATGAGTTCATTCCCACGAACTCTACTATAGAGTGTTTATAAGAAATTATTGCTCACTAAATTCCCTCTTCTGTAACTATTAACTGCTAATTTTTTATATGTCATATGTTTTTCTATTTGTATGTATTTATAAGCTAGAAGCTTCATATGTTCATATTCAATTTACTCTTCAAATTGTACATTGCTTTGTATTAATTTGGTGCACATTGTTTCATATATATGTCATGTCTGTAAAAGTAATAATATAATATACGAATAATAGTGGTCAAATTTTTTTTTATAAACTATATACACATATTATAGAAAGAAATTTTTTAGAAAAAATCTTTAATTAATTTTATAGTCTTTAAAAATAAAAAAACTACAATGTCAATGTTTTTATTGATATTTCATTCTAATTTCTCAAATAATATATACAAATGATAATAGGTTATATTGTTACTATAAAATAAAAACCAACTAAAATTACTTTATTTTAATTTAAAGATTGACTAGAGTTCAAAAGAACTTTTGGTTAGAAAAACATTAGCAAAGTTTTGTTACTAATAAACCGCGCGTAGCGCGGTCATTCTCCTAGTATAGATAAAAACTAAAATAAAATTTCTTACCGTGTATCCACTCGGCGCATTTTCATGAGAAATTTCCATATGAATTTGTGAAGAACTCGTAGTCGATATTGAACTCGAATCACTACTATAAGCACCAAAAAGCTTATGCATCTTCTTGTGCACATAATCTAACTTTTGTTGGCAAGTAGATGGATTCAGATTTGTGAAACA
The DNA here is from genome assembly GCA_900406275.1 of Anastatica hierochuntica. NCBI lineage: Eukaryota > Viridiplantae > Streptophyta > Magnoliopsida > Brassicales > Brassicaceae > Anastatica > Anastatica hierochuntica. Next base: position 8,484 of record OVAN01002089.1, on the reverse strand, counting down.
ATACTCCAGAAGGGCAAATTTCATTTTTGGATCCAAAACAGCATCTATTGCGAGAATATCACTATATTCTTCCCAATATTTGTCAAACTTTATTTTCATGACATCAACCATGCTTTTGATAATACTATCTTCAGAATTCTCATGAAGGCGCAACCAAGACTCAATCTGCCAAACTTGCATGAAATACAAGTTCGATGTGGGATATGTTGAACCAGACACCAACTTTGTAATTTCTTGAAATGGCTTTAAAAATTCGCAAATCACCTCTCCTCTTTTCCATTCTACATCAGATGGAAAATGCTTGTAACCCATATCTATCTCTTGGAGATGAAATAAGGCAGCTTGATGCTTGATAGCTTTATCAAGCATATCATAAGTAGAATTCCATCGAGTAGAAACATCCATAGCCAAACTAGCTTTTGTTTGAAGCCCCACTGTTCCAACACAATTCTGATACATCTTCTCCCGCGACTCTGATGCTTTTACATACTTGATGCTATCACTTATTTTCTGTAAAGCCCCACCAATCATTGTTAATCCATCTTGAACAATCAAATTTAAGATATGAGTCGAGCATCTGACATGAAAAAACTCTCCGTTACACAATAAATCCTTTTGCAGCTGCCTCTTCAAGATGGTTTGCATACTATCATTAGAACTTGCATTATCCATAGTAAGAGAAAACAATTTTTTCTCTAATCCCCACTCTTTCAACAATTCTAAAATTTTCATCGCTAATTGTACACCAGTGTGAGGAGGTGGAAAAGCGCAGAAGGATATTACCTTACTGTTTAAATCCCAATCAGTATCAATGTAATGAGCAGTTAAACATATATATCCTTCTATAGTAATTGCTCGCCCAAGATCTGTAGTCAAACAAACTCTACTTGGAATTTCTGTCAATATTATCTTGAGTTTCCTCTTTTTTTCTCGTAAAACTTGTAAACATCCGCTGCTACTGTATTTCTTGTCTGGATTAGCATACTTAAAAGCATTTCTAACCCTCACATTCTCAACGAAAGAGTACGAAAGATCAAAATTGATTATGACCATCGCTACCAATTCACGAAAGACGTTCTGATCAAATTTTCTAGCTCTTAATTTTCTTTCATGATTAACCAACATGACACCCACATCACCATTCTTAGGCTTCTTCTTACAAACTTCCACATGACGTTTTAAAATAGTTGTTCCATTCTGGTGTAAATTAAAATGGTACCTTTGATCACAGTGGTTGCATTTAAAATTTTCTTTACCCTCAGAGTCTGGTTCTCCAACTATTGTAATATCTTTCCAAACTTCTGAATGCAAACGTCTTTTCCTTTTTTGCTTTTGTCTTGTGACTGAGCAATGCTGTCATTTTCCATAGGTTCTGATGGTTGAGCGTTGTCATCCTTAAAGTCATCGAAGTCTGGAAAATTAATGTTCTTGTCCATGCCTTTTATTCAAAATCAAAGAAACATAAATAAAAGTCAAAAGCAAAAAAAACACATAAATTATAAATATATGTTTATTGGATGATGATGTCACAGAGATACCATATATTACTCGATTATAACAAATAGACTCTAACAAAGACAGACACATCAAAGAGAAGATGATGACATGAGCAATATATAATTTACCATATGATTTCAAAATCTTTTTTTGTCTGAGTATATCTTCAAAGTCAATACAAAAGTTATTAAGCACATGGAAGCACAACAAAACAAAACTAAGAAAATAAATCAATAAACATCACAAATAAATTGACAGTAACGAAGAATCAAGAGAAAATTTTATGCCGAATAGGCGAGCATAGATCAGAGATGGAAACTGTTCTTTTGCTGTTGAGTTTCTTTTAAAATTTTTTTTTCTAGGGTTTGAATAAAGATACAAAGATATAATACTATTTAACTTTAATTATATTTTCAGTTAATTAATTTTTTTTACCGTGTCGCGGTCTAAACCCGCCGACTGCGCGGTTAAGACCGTATTAACCCGCAAACCGTAGTGGGCTGACCCACGAAACCCGTTTTTTGACCTAAAAAATTATAGCCCTAACTCGCCCCATAGCGAAGCCGATTGGGGTCGACCCGCGGGTTTTTTGCCCACATTAACGCCCCTAGTAGAAACATAAAATAAATCTGGAGCCACTTGACGTTAGTCTAGTAATTAACTTTTTCAAAAAAGTGTGTAGCCAAATTATAAACTTTTTAAGACAAAAAAATCTGTAGTTTCGTGCTTTCTAATTTTTCGATCGAAAAACAAATCTGTTATAGAAAATCTGTGGTATTTTGAAAAATCTGCAGTAATTGCACAAAAAAATCTGTAGAAAACAAAAAGTCTGTAGTAAAATAGAATAAATATGTAATAATTTTTCAAAAAAAATTTGTAAGACGGTTAAAACTCTGTAGCATCAATGATGAAAAATCTGTGGAAAAAGAAAAAATGTGTGACAGATTAATAAATTTGTGACTTCATGTATGTATATAAATCTGTAGTTCGTGAAAAAAAATATGGGGTTCCAAAAAACAAATATGTATACAGATTTATAAATTTTGGAGAAGCTAAAGTCACTACATATTTGTTTCTCAGATTTTTTGCACTTTCTATAGAATTTCATTAATGACATTCTGGTAATATTGCTTTTTTAACAAGCTGCTGAAAGGGTACTATGGATATTAAAAAAACTCAAATAACTCTAATTTTTATGATGTTATTCTAGTTATTTATGATTTTTTCGGGTTAGTTTAGTTTTTTTCCTACATTTTATCAAAAATAATATATGAAAAATTGGCGAGGTTGGAGAGAAGAACCGTTTGGGATTAATCAGACCAGACTCGTGCTAATCATAAAAGTTCCTATAATAATAATATAGTTGTTTTGCTAAAACCGAAGTCTCTAGGACGAACCAATGATTCGCACCCTCTCCCAGCTCACTGAGCTCAGAATCAAACACAATGCCCCATATGTTTGTGTAGAAAACAATTACTATTTAATAAAAAAGAAGTATGTCACAAGTAAATATGCGTTGTGAAATAATGATAGGATGGGCATAGATTAAGGAGTGGTATTAGGATCAAAGTCTCTGCGTTCCACTAGCATTTGTTTGATTCTTAAAGGGAGAGCAAAGAAGTGGCACATGGACATGGGGTTGCACACAACTTTCTTCCTTGCTTCCCTTTTTGCCTTTTTCTCCTTTATTTTCTATCCTCCTTTGCTTTCAAACTAATTGGTGTCGTTGCTATTCATTTTGTACCACTTTATATGTAAGTAATTGATTAGGGAAATGGTAAAAAAAAAAGAAGATAACAATGGTAAAGAAAAATATAAGAGAAGACAACAAAGCGTTATAAATTCAGTTAAAAAGTTGGGAGTAAGAAAATTTGTATTACAAGTTTTCTATTTTGTATTGTACCACTTTTTTAGGTGGTACAGATGATAATAAAAGACAATATGAGACTATTATACTATATTTTTATTTTAACATCTGAAATATCAAAAAGGTATATCTGATTACGTAACATAAAATTTTAAAAACTTATCGTTAGATTTTTATTTAATTTCAATATTTTAAATATTAAATATTAGTTGTTGTACAACTAGGGGGATCCTAAGATTTGCCTATTTTTGAAAATCATCAATAAAGAAAAATGGACTGTTTTACATATTCTTCAAAAAAAAAGGTTAAAAGACCATTTCTACTTTTTTATATAAATTAAAATCTGCAAATTCATAAATATATTTTAGGTCTAGCTTGTGTATCACAATTAGAGATATTAAAATGGACTACCCGTTCCTGTTTAGATCCATCCTATTTAGACTCATTCCCGTTTAGATACATACTCGTAAAGACTCTTTTAGTTTTAAAGTATATTCAGGTTTGTCCATTTAAACACATATATATTACACATACTCATTTAAACACACTTAACACGTACCCATTTATACATATTATTCATCAATTAATCGTAATTCCACGTTTTTCATTAAAACACTAATTCTACTTTTCTCGCCATAAACGTGACTTATGTGTTTTCACGCGATAAACGTGATTTCCGTGTATTTCGCCTAAAACGCGATTATGCGTTTCTCCGACAAAAAATGCAATTATGCGTTTTCCCACCAAAAACGCGATTATGCGTTTTCCGCCAAAAATGTGATTCTGCGTTTTCCCGCCATAAACGTGATTCCGCATTTTCCCCCCAAAAAATGGGATTCTGTGTTTTCCCACAAAAATGCGATTTCGAGTTTTTCGCCAAAAACATGATTCATGTTTTCGCCTAAAACGTGATTCTACGTTTTTCCTTTAAAAAAAACTGAAATTATGCGTTTACATTATTTCGTGTTTTCCGCCTAACACGCGATTAAGCGTTTTTCCGATAAAATGCAATTATGTGTTTTCCCGCCAAAAACGCGATTATGCATTTTTCGACAAAAATGCAATTATGTGTTTTCCCGCCCAAACCGTGATTTCGCGTTTTTGGAAAACGTGATTCTGTGTTTTCTTGTCAAAAAACGTGATTCCATATTTTTTTGTCAAAAACGTGGTTGTGGGAACCGAAATTCTCACTGTCAATGTTATGTGGTTCACGGACTCTCTGTAGCCAAAAATCGACAGATCAAGCAGTGAATGCGAAAGTTAATGGATAAGAAATACGAAACTAATCTGCGAGATAAGATCAAATAAAAAGCGTGAGTAAAACGAATATGCGAACAAATTGCGAGATTCAGGTTAACAAGATTCGTATAACGAAATTGAGATGAATAGCAAAGTAAAGATAATACGAAACAGATTGTGAAGCGAGATATGTAAAACGACAGTAAAGTAACATGATTCGTAATGAGAAACACGAAAAGAGAATCGTGAATCAAAGCATGGACAACAATCGAAAAACCACAGATAACGAAGAAAGTATAAGGGATCTTATTCGGATTTGTGGTCTGAGCGTGTGCAACCGGTGTTAAGCCGTGGCCGTAAGAACTATTGGCGATGATTACCTAGAACTACAACGTAGACTCGTAACCTAGTTGAGACGCAGCTCGCTAACGAAAACAAAGTAAGAACCCTAGTTTTTTCTAAGTGTTTTGCGGTAACGAAAATTGTGTTGTATATCTCTTCCTCCGCACCCTTTATATAGGTCTTCGTGGGCGTGGCTCGTTTCCTTTCTCGTCCCTGATTCGTGCATATCTTTTCGTGGAAATATTCCTTTTTCCCTGATTTGAATATATCTTTTCGAGATCCTTCCTTATCTTTTCGAAACTTGACATTTCGCGAAACCCTGGCGAGCCGTCATTGTAAGTGGGCCGGTTCTCACCCGAAAATCGTAAGTGGGCCGTTATCGCGGTTTGGGCCCTTTCGGGCCGCTTCGCAGCTAAGTGATCTTTACGATTTATTGCGGGAAATCGTTTCTCGTAAGAATAAGCGGCAATAGTTTCGTGGAACGATAAGGTAGATCGTATAGTTTAGACTCTTCCGGTGTTTAAGTTAACCGTCGTCGTTTTACAAGATCAATACGAAGTCCATGAAAAGCATGAATCCTTACGACTATCATCATGACGGTTTGACGGAAACTCCAATCGAGACGAAGCAAGAGACGATCAAGTGACGATTCGAAGGAAATGACGATCGAAAAGGACGTGGTTCAGTCAACGGACTACGACTGAACGTTATCCANCTGAACGTTATCCACGTCTCAGCGCCAACCGGTGCCAAGACAGACACTCTGTCTTGGCGCCAAGACCATGCTCTGGGTTTAGCGCCAATTGGCGCCAATACGGACATACGGTTTTGGTTCCAATCGACGTCTAGATCGGCCTCTAGTTCAGTCGTCAATCGGTTCCAAGACCCGTTCGTAGGTTTGGCGTCAATCGGCGTTTAGACGTTTCTCCGAAGCGACGCGGTTCTCCAACGCTTTTGGTGGTTTCGTATTGCTTCAAGTTTGTATTTGGAGGCCTCCGGAAGTTTCGGACGTCGATTTCGATGTTACCGTTTTGACCCCAACAGTTAGCCCCCTAGCTTGCAAGATTCGGTTGCGAGTTTTGCGGGCGAGTGATATGCGTTTAATCGGAATCCACGGCCGAAATGATTGCGGAGACGCCTTTTGATTATTTTATTGTGGAGGGATTCCTATAAGTATAGGACTCTTCCTCTCATTCCTCACTCACTCTTCACTTTCTCCTTATTCTTTGAAACTTATAACTTGAGAGCTTTTAAGATTGTCAAGATGACTTTCTCATGTGAAGAAGGAAAGACCGGTGGTGCCGCGGCGGAGATCGTTCCTTCGGGGAGCCTCCAGTCGCTTTTGGCTGAGTACCTTGCTTCTTAGAGCGAGATGGATCAACATGACGCCGGGATGGACGCGCCATTGGTCCCTAGTTTGACTCCTTTGCCTCACCCTCCGACCGTTCTAGACGTCGGATCGATTCAACTAGTGGGCTCATCTACGACGCCCATTGCGATCGATTCTGAGCCGGAGCCGGAGTCGATGTTGCCTCCCTCGGTCGTTCGAGAGATCGTGATGGGACTGCGAGCGCCGAAGACCGCCCCTGTCGCGCTTCCGGAGAAACGTAAAAGGGTTCCCGTCCCGGTTTTGGCGCCGAGTAAGAAGAAGCGTACCGAACCGGTTGCGGTTGGACCCTCGCCCCTCGGAGCCCGATGCTCAGGAGTGGCGTCACAGCACCGCGCCAATGTTAGTCTTCGGAACTCCTTCATTTTTAGTCGCGCCAAACCTTTTCTCACCTTCTCTTTCACGCAGTTCATCTCGTTAATCGACGGGATGCTTGGTGACTGCGGATCGGAGGCCGAGAGCCTTAGGATGGAGCTTGCGGAGTCGCAGGGGAAGCTGCAAGAGCTCGAAGAGAAGGTGGAAGTCATTGAGGGTACTCGTTCTTCCGAGTTGTCTCAATTGGAGGAACGAGTGGCCGGTCTCGAGAGGGACCTCGGGAAGACGATGAGCAAGGTGCTGAAGGAGAAGCATGCGTGGAAAGCCAAGTCTTTGGAGCTGTGTCGCCTGCGGAAGGAGACGGAGAAGTCGCTGAGCCGCAAGGTCGCGGTGGCCGTGGAAGAGTCGAGGATCGCTGCGCGTGCTGATATTCAGGCTCAACTTTCCCGGATCACGAAGTTCCTTAACTCGCTGCTGGTCGCTCATGATAGAGATCTCGCTCGGGCTGTTATCGAGAGAGCGACGAGCGAGATTGCGGTATCTCTGCATAGAGACTCTCCGTCTCGAGATGCCGAGGAGGCCAAGCTCACCGCTCATAGAGCAAGCTCCCGAAGGCCCCGTGGCGCAAGCTCCCGAAGGCGAGGAAGCTCGCGGCACCGCGGAGGAGGGTGAAGACGGCACGGCTNGGGAGATGTTGAGGGCGAGGAAGCGGTCCTGCCCGAAAACAAAGACGAGTGAAGTTGTAGTCCCATTTTGGGACGTTTTTAGATTATTGTTTTGTTGGCCGTATGAGGCTTTTATTTCTTTTGAGATCGGCCAAGTGTGGCCGTGGATCCTCAGTCGCTTAGTGGCTTTTTAATGAAAATAGGCGTTCTTTCGAAAAGAAAGGGAGTTTACAAGTCCTTTGACTCGATTAGTCGTAGAGGGAAGAACACGAGTTTTCATCTCGTGTCTAACTCTTTTTGTTGATCATTCATCGCGTTACTCTTTCTAGGTCGTTTAGGGAATTACGCAGAATTTCCCAAGTGTTACGATATGAATGAAGTGATATGGTTTAAGATTCTCGTATCGGTTAGATATCATGCCTAGAGATGTTAGAGACCAGTGTAATACGAAACAGATTGCGAAGCGAGATATGTAAAACGACAGTAAAGTAATAGGATTCGTAATGATAAACAGTTTGAACACGAAAAGAGAATCGTGAATCAAAGCATGGACAACAATCGAAAAACAACAGATAACAAAGAAAGTATAAGGGATCTTATTCGAATTCGTGGTCTGAGCATGCGCAACCGGTGTTAAGCCATGGCCGCAAG
>OVAN01002088.1:0-35622 GCA_900406275.1 Anastatica hierochuntica | reverse complement strand
GATTAGAATTTGAGTTCAAGACGGTTCTTAACCTCTTCCCTAGTCTGTAGTCTAAGTCAACAATGAAATGTTTCCCTGATAATACTCATGCCCAACACTTGTTTGAATCGTTTACAACCTCGTTTGCTGCTGCATTTTATTTGCTCTCTTATTTTTGATAATTGCATCTCTCTACAAGATATCTTTTTAGCCTTAGCCCGCTGTTTGATTCTATTTCTTCGTGCTACCTTTGGTCTCTGTGGATTCGACCCCGAACCACTACAACGTATATCTGTGCGCTTGCAGTGTTATCTCGGGCAAAAACCTGAGCTATCAGAGTGTATGAGCGTCTGTCTCTGCCGCCGAAGCTTTGAGAATAGCATTCTCCTCTTCTAGCTCCTTTAGTCGAGCTTCGTTCTCTCTTATCTTTGTCGCGACCAGCTCGTACTCTTGAAGCTTCGCCGCATCGTCTGCTGTCTCAGGTGTTTCCTCCTCAGGTTGAGTGGCGGCTACTTCCTCGGATGTGGATTCAAGGTTTTAGGTATTTTCTTGTTCAGAAGAAATGTTAGATTCACACATCTTTCGCTCTTTTGTTCTTGTTGAAATCTCTCCCTCCTTCTAGCGCCAAACTGTTTGGNTTTTTGGGGGGGGGGGGTTTGGGTGATTCTTCGATGGAGAAGTACAAGAACAAAGAGATTGAAGGTTTTCGAGAGATGACTAAGGGTATGTAAAACAATGCTTCTTTATTGATTAATAAGAGATCGATTACAAGTGTATGTTTTTGGTGTGAAGTCTTGGATCCTGGAACTAGGGTTCTTCCCTTTGTATTTATGGTTATCGAATAAGAGTATTTCCATATTTCTTTATGGATAACTTGTATATTCGAGTCTATCTATACAATAAGGAATATTTTCCTAATTCATTAAGGCATTTGTTCTTATCTCTTAAGATTTAGATCGGCTAAAGGGAATATTCGCCCTACCTCGGCTATAACCTCGACTTCGCGGTGCGTCCTTGGCTATGGCCTTGGTTTACACGTTCAACTAGGGAATTTGTTTATGTCTCATTGCTTTAGCTATGATCAGAAAGTAAGGGAATAAAATTACCCCCAACACTAACCACATCATAATGCATCACATTCACGCTAACATATCCATGAAAAATCATTTTAAAAAACTAATTTTGCTGGTAAATAACAATTTTTTTTGTTTTATTAGTTACTTTATCCATATAAATGAGTTCAGTTCATTCAAATGCTTATGTTGTTCAATTTACGTGGACCTGATATGCAGGAAAAAGAATGATTAATTTATCCATATGAATGTGTCCATTTTCTCCAAAATGGTTACTTAGTTCATATGAATGTGTACATTTCGCGGATGAACACGTAAAAAAGGGAAAAAAGAAAGAGAAAAAAGGAAAAGAATGAAAGGAAAGAGAGACGAAAAAAGATTTCTTGCCAGAAAAGATTAACAAAAAGAGAGAGAAGTGACAAGAGAGAAGAAAAAGAAAAAAGTGGAACAAAACAAAAAGAGAGGAAAGAGATAAGCGTTGTAAGAGTGTTGTGGTTTTTACTTAAAATTACATGTCTAAGTTACACAAAATACATCTTTGTGTAATTGGCAGTAATAAAAAATCTAAATGTGTGAACTTCTCTATAGAATACTTACGTTTAAATGTTAAACACTAAATTGAAACCTAACACCATACTAGTTGATTTTTTATGTGAATTTTATTCGTTAAAAAATAATAAAAGAATATACAAATGTAATATTGATAAGGAATGTTTTTGGATCTAAGATGCCTAGAATTAGAGTTGGGTGTTGAGAGTTTCGTTCAGGTTCAGGTCTCGAACTTCAGCCCTCTAGGATCATTTTTTTTGGCTCATATTGGATTAAGTAAACTAATTGAAATCTAAGAACACCCAACAATTTTTTTCGGGTTCAGATATTTTGAGTTTTTCGGGTTCATATTCAGGGTTTTGGGTATTTTCAAAATTTTTGGGTTTTTCCCAAATTTTTTTGGGTTTTCAGTTTGTGTTTGGGTTCAGTTCGAGAAAATGGTAGAGAAGTCCCTGTGTGTTACTTAAATGACCCATGTCCCTCACATAGAAACTCAGTTTCTTATTATTAATTTATTAAAATCGGCAAAGTAAAAAGACAAAACTCAGAGTGGAGTTTAAGAAAATTACAGCAAAAACCAGGGTCATACCCGACATTTTCCCATATCCGAAAACCGCTCCAACCCGACCCAATAAGCTAAAAGTACCCACCCGAAATCATCTCCCACCCGATCCAACACTGAACTTCCTAATTTTCCCCCAAGTTGAAAAAAATTTAAACGAGAAACCCTACTATTCGTTTTTCAGAAACGATACTCTTTGTCTCCACTCTCCCACTTTTTTCGATCCTTGAAACTAGGGGATAACTGAAAGAGATACCTTTAGAAATTGAGACAAAATCTCTTGATTCTCTGCCGTTTCCTGTGTTCGTGATGGTGGTGACAAGGAGGAGTAAGAAGACGACGGAGACTCAAGAGGCTTCGGAGGAGACTAATGAGAACAAGAGAAAGGGAAAAGGAAATGTGACAGAGAACTTACTAGTGAAGAAGAAGCGGAAGACTGCTGGTGGTGGAGATGTGGTAGAAGAAGGGGTTATCGTCATCGCCGAAGAAGAGGCTGACGATAATAGAGCTGGAGAAGGAGAAGATGGTATCACCGAAGAAGAATGTGACAGAGGAGGTGGAGAAGACGGTAGTTTCGTCTTCGGAGATGGTTCCTATCGAGACTGCGGCCGTATTGNGGAGGAGGAGGAGGAGGAGGTTGATGAAGATGAAGATGAAGGTGTAGAGAGATAAGAAGAAGAAAGTGATGATGAAGAAACTAAATCTGAAGTGGAGGATAGATTCAGGATTGATTCAAGGAAAACTCCAAATGACACTCTGCGTGCATCATCTTCAATTATAGTGTGTCGGTACAATAAAGGTAATTGAGGAATACTAGAATAGTAAGGAATACTGGATATCTGAGGAATACTAGTATTGTAAAGGTAATATATAATACTACTTGACATTAATTTTTGAAATTTTCAGAAAATTCATAAGAGTTTCAAAAAAAATGGCAGGGGAGTTGAAGAAACTTGGCAAGAAGGTGGATAAGTTCGATAAAAGGTTGGGCACGATTGAAGAGTTTTTCAATGTAGCCCGTAAGGGTAAAGGGAAGGAAAAGAAGTGAAAGGAAGAAAAGATGTTATGTTATGTTATGTGAGTATATTCATTTGTTTTGGTTTTAGTTTTGTTTCTTTTTGCACATAGTTTCTAGACACACTGCTTTTTATGGAAACACTGGTTAATTTTCGATATGGAAATGCAAGAGAATACTGGTAATGATTTGAATAAAAGTTCTTAACAAACATAACCATAACATAAGAAGTCTTTAACAGCGGTGAAATTGATACTGATACAAGTTTTTAGAAACAAAACACACACACACACGCGCTAGGAGATATAGTTGGAAATAGAGATAAGAGTATAATCTGTTACACGAGACACCGACAACTTGTTGAGCTCGCGGGTGAGGTCCTTTATCTCATCAACCATTTTGTCGACTTTCCTCCGTAGATATTGGACTTTCTCTTCTACACCAATTACCCAGGGCTACCTGAAATAGAGGCCATCATCCTGCAAATTTAACCAAACAACCTACTTTTAGAGAAACCTTGAATTTTCATAAATATTAACTTTTAGAGAAACTTTAACTTTTACCTTGTATTTGGCGCAAATCAAGTATATGCATTCAAGGAGCCAATCGCGGTCTCTGGTGTACTTCGGCTCCATTAAGACGTCGTCGACAATGCCTTCCCCACACGGGCATCGTGTCTAAATCTCATACTCCGCGTCAGCGACATATCCCACCATTTTTTCATTTTGAATTGACTCCTTCATGGCTCTATTCTCTTGTTTCTCCACCCACGGATCCATGTGAGAGAGAGATGGGGATAAATATAATATAGAGTGAGAGAGAGAATAGAGAGCGAGAATGAGAGAGTGAGAGAGAGAATAGAGAGATAAAAGGAGAATGATAATCTTATGGAGAAAAGAAATTTTGTGGCGGCTAAAACTTTTTTAAATTCTCACCAAACCTTTTCTTCATACTTATACACGATATAGTAGTATTCTAAATGGTTGTCATAGTTCTACTTTTTTGGATTTTAAATTTTATTAGTATTACATCACCTTTCTAATTCTTCTTCTAGTTTTACTGATTATTTATATGGCCCAACATATGAAATTAATTATAAAATGTAAAATAATATTTGGACTCTACTGTTTATAAAAATTATGTATTATAATTTGACTCCCTCAAAGTTGATGTTCTTATAAGTACAAGTCATATTTTGGAGAAATAGATAATGTCTATTACATCGCTTGCCAAATGATGGTATATCTGTTAGAGTTGTATTTTGAAGCAACATAATCAAATGTAAAACTAAAGAAAAAAGTTTTTAGTAGAAGTAATACTAACTAAATTTAAATTGGAGACTTTAGTTTCCCCTAGTATACCTCCACCTAGACTTTCGTTTTTGTTTTTTGGTTTGCCATCGAAACATACGCAAATACATAACAAAATCAAAAAAAATATAACATAATTTGAGAGATAATTATAATTAATAAGTTTAAAATCCAAAAAAACATAACATAAACGGAACATAAGTTTAAAATCTAAGAAAAACATAACATAGTCATTGACGAGAGAGATCGATTATATTAGTAGTCATCTTCAGGGTCATCTTCGGGGTCTTGGTTGTCCGAGGGACCGTTGTCTGGGTCTGACGGAGGAAAGCAAACACGCTTTGGTGGCGGTTCGTAGTTTAAAAAATCGTCGTTGTTTCTGTCTTCTTGTCTTTGTCTTTCTCTCTCAGACGAGAACTCTGTTGTCTCGCTAGGCCTCTTTAATATAGGCCCTGACCATGCTGATTCGTCTGAAACTATCTCTTCTTCATTTTCCTCTTCGTCTTCGTTCTCTTCTTCTTCTTCTTCTTCTTCTTCTTCTTCTTCTTCTTCTTCTTCCTCTTCTTGTTCCTCTTGTTGCTCTTGTTGTTGTGGTTCCTCTTGTTGCGCTTGTCATTTTGGTTGCTCTTATTGTTGTGATTCTTCTCCGTATTTTTCTTCTTCATTGTTCACTTTAACTTCGTCTTTGACCACTTCATTGACCTCCTCTTTGATTTTTCCTCTTTGACCTTTCCATTTCCATAATCTGTAAAAATTTGTTATTAAAAAAATCATTAAAATTTAACATCGGTAATCTATAAATGAAAGTTAAGGTCAAATCACCATTTTTTTAACATCATTACACCTGTAGAAAAGTTCAATCTTTACACCTATAGTGTATTCCTGGACTATAATGTATATCGATTAAGTAAAAGAGCCATCTTTCTTCTAAATTTTCAGAGACATGCAAAACAGAGAGGAAACTCGAGATGGAAACTAAAGTGAAACTAAATAAAACAAAGGAATACTATGTAACGAGAGAGAGAGAGAGAGAGAGAGAGAGAGAGAGAGAGAGAGAGTTACTTACCAATGTTCGAGGAAGACGATGCCATGACGAAAGAGAGATAATACTAACTGGAAGAGAGAAAACTTATTTTTGTGTTTGCAAAACGAGAGAAACCGAAGAGTCTCTTTTGCAGAGAAGAGAGAAAGAAGATTAAACGTGACGAAGAGAAATGGAGAGGACACAATTTTCGTTTATAATCGGCGGGTAATGGGTCGGGTTGTTTTTGTCAAACTTAATTTATATTCATATTTGGGCCTACAATCAAAAACAATATGGGCCATTACCAATACTCTATTATAAACTCATTACATTAATCTCATATAATTTAATTTACACATACATTACATTATATTAATATCCAAAATGTTTTTTACAAAATGCTTATTATATTAATACATTACATTATGTCTATTAATATCCTCCAATGATATCTCCTGCTTGCTCATTGTATCCTACCAAAACAACACAAAAAAATCAATCAATTAATCACAATTTTACCAATTTCCCAGTGTTACTCAACGAATCCTCATTCCAGATACTGCAATTTTCAGTTTCCTTAGTGCTACATATTTTGTCTTTCTCAAAAACTCAGATTTAATGGTTTTGGGTGCAAATCTTTTGCTTACTAACTCAAATTAAACTATTTAAATGTAGTTCACACCTATTTAGACTAATAATCGACCCGATAACAATGGAAAAACAACATAAACAACCTGGTTTCTACAACCGGCGAGGGAATGCGGCCGCGACGGAGCAGTATCAATGGTGTAACAGATGGTTGGTCTCCGATTCTCCTCCACACACGATGCTATTTAAAAAAACATAACATATAACATATACCATATAATTAATTAATTAATACTAGGGGCAAATTGGTAAACTCAACTTAAAAGGGATATAGGAGAATGGAGAGGGATATAAGAGTTTTAGTTTTCAGAATTAGGAAAACAAGAGAATATGTCTTGTCCAGTTCAAGATTTTCAGAGTTTTCGGGTTTATTGAGTTTCTTTTTTGGGTTCGTTTCGAGGTTTTGGATTTTACGATACTCGTTCAAGTTCAGATACAATCTGATACCTAAAATCCATCGAATGAAACATGATCACATATTTTTGTATAATTGTTCGGGTTCAGTTTGAGATTTTCGGACCGGGTCGCGTTCGGTTTGGATTTTTAAATCGGATAAAATGCCCAACCCTATCTAGAATGACAGTTTGTTTGTAGAGATCCCAAAAAGAAAAAAATAATTTAAAAAATCTTCCATTAAAAACCTGATTTAAGACTAAAGACAATCTAAGATTACACTCTTAATTATAAACAAAGAACTTGAAATGCTGATGACAACACTTTAATCATTTGTATGAAACGTGGGTTGCCATTGATACACAACAATAGAAGGTGACCATGACACACAAAAATAGGAATGACCTTTCTCAAGCTGTCAGTCAACGTTGCCTATAATCGCTTAAACCAAAATCATCCCTTCTAAGAGCCTTCCAATAACTAAACAAAATGGTGTTTTCACGGTAATTAAATAAGAGAATCATGTTAAGAAGAAGATCTCATGGGCGACACCGTGACTGACTGGGTCTTCCCAGTGGAAACTCCAAGTAACAACACCCTCGAAAAGGATTCACCGAGATTATTAGCTCAAGCAGAGTTGGTTGACTCTGCGTCAATAGATGATACAAGGTAGAAGGAAGAACTAAACTAGTATGTGGTTGACTAAAATCTCGAGTGTCAACGACATTGGAAAGTAGTCCTTGTTCCTTTGAGAATTCAATGACGCTAGGGAAGAGCTATTGCTGATTTGCAAATTAGATGAATCACAACACTGGACCACAATGGAAAGTTGACATCAAAACTAAGGAGAGAGTGGATTGCCGTCGAGATTGCGATGATCTATTCACCCATACAAATATTAAGGCTCAATTTTCGCTTGTTGCCTATTTATACATGTGTGTGGTACTCTTCTTCAAGCCCTTAATACCATCTAAACAACCTAGCAAAGTTACTTTCGTACCCCAAGTTAAAAGACACAAGCTTTGTTTCATTTAAACATATCCTCAAACACCTTCTGAGCATTTGGTTCAAACATGTAATCATTCAAATAAACCAAAAAAATCTATAAAATATACGTTAAGAACCTAGTCCAATACTCATTTCAATCCTAATTCTAACTCTTGCCACTACATCTCAAGATTCAACAAGCAAACTACTCACTAAGATTCATGGAGTCCAAAAAATATGTCTTGATCTTTTGAAGTCCATAATCTTAGAAACAAAAACAAAAAATAGAGACAAAAACCTAAAATTAAAAGGATAAAGGTTTACAAAAGATCAAATATTGAATCTTGATCCAAGTTGCAAGTTTTAAGAAAATATTAAGTTCTAAAATTAAAGATTTCAAGATTATGTTCTTAAGGATTTTTAGAAGAGTATTTATACATAAGTGGGATGAAAGAGTGTTGTCCTAAGTCAATTGCATCGCAGGGACGCAAGCCATCGAGCCCCTAATGCCTGCTAATCAACCATTGGGTCGATAATGAGGCACTCTTGCAGAAATCTGCCAAGTTGCCTCTCATCGACCCCCCTCCCACCGTTTTCCATCGACCCAAGA
This sequence comes from Anastatica hierochuntica, assembly GCA_900406275.1. NCBI lineage: Eukaryota > Viridiplantae > Streptophyta > Magnoliopsida > Brassicales > Brassicaceae > Anastatica > Anastatica hierochuntica. Next base: position 27,472 of record OVAN01002088.1, on the reverse strand, counting down.
TTCGATGGTAAGGCACTCTGGTAGGGATTTTTCTCCTTCTTTTTTCTTGTGAATCACTCATCGACCCTCTTGGTGTTTAGGGTAGATAGCGGCTTGCTTTCTTCCTTTTAATCTTAATTCTTCCATTCTTAAACCTCCTCTTCCTCCAAGTGTATTATTCACCATTTGTTCACAAAGATTCCATTGCTCCAAACATTCCATTTTGTTTGCTTCAAATTCCAATCCTACAATGCAAAGAAATGCAATGTAATACGAGAAATCCTAAACTAAACTTTATTCCTAAACTAAATGGATTTAAGCACTAAAATGCAATATATACAACTTAAAGACAATGAAAATATGAAGTAAATGACCTTAAACATGCATGAAAATATAGACATATGAACTCCCCTTGACTTACCCTTTGCTTGTCCTCAAACAAATAAACAAGAACAATACCGAAAGCGAAGTTTAAAAGCGGGAACTCAAAGCTACAATAAACAGAAATGACTTTCTCAATGTCCTAGCAAGAAGTATGATAATGCAGAGATTTCCCTAGGACTTCTGTGTACTATACCATTCTCATCACAAAACCATCCTAAAGCACCTAAGTTAAGCATTCACAAACTACTTCATCAATCAATCTCATTTACATTCATTAAGCTTTCATGTGAGTTATTTACTTATGGGAAAAATATCTAATCCATTTGGCTTGGCTAAGAAAAGTTAAAGATGTGAAGAAGTGTTTTAAGAAAAGGTTTCACTCGTTTTAAACTTGGTTTGTCTCAAAGAGTAGTGCAAGACATATGAAAAAATCAAGGTGGAGTCGAACAATTTATGCATACAAGGTTTTACATTATTCTTTTTTTCTTTTCTAGACCAAGCATTGGATGATCTAACTTTTAAACTCAAGATTCCCATGGTCGAGACGCCAACACTTACCCACAATCCTAAAAACCGAATTTAACATCAAAGAACAACCTCCCTAGATTTCTAATTGTCTGAAGGTGAGGCTAATCTTAAGGAAACACTCTCTTAACGTTGAACTTCATTGCACACGGTTTTTTACCCATTTTTGCATTTTTCGAAGGAGGTCTCACAAAAAAATTAGGGGTTCAAAAGGAAGGTCTTAAGGGTTATAAAAGGGCATGGTAGCTACTCTAAAAATGAGAGTAGCCACTTGAGCTAAGAAGGGTGTTAAAAATCGATAAGAACATAGCTTAAGTGTCTCGTGTTTATCCACAGTTAAGCATAAGTAAGCCCATAAGTGGAAGTTTTTAATCCAATTTTAAGTTTCACTTATTCGAGATTGACTTTAAAAGATGATAAACTTTAACTTTCACTTAAGACTTTAAGAGGTTTATTACAAAGATATATTTTCCAATGAGTTCTAAGTGGTTCAAGCATCATTATACTTCTAGCGAGGGCATTGAACATCAAGCAAACTACAATTATTTACAAGACATTTCTATCATCGTTCCTTGTGCTAATGCAATCTTATATTCTTCTAACCACCTAAATTTTCACAAATGAATGTAAACTATATGAAAGTTTTGAAAACAATTTGAAAATCCTTTTGAAAATTTTCAATTTGTTTTGTATTTTTCACAAATTTAGCTATTCACATGCAACACAAATTATGATAAAATCAAAACATCAAAACTAAAATAGATATTAATACTAAACCCCTCCTCCGAACTTAAACTTCACCATCCCGGTAAATATTCAATCTGTGAGATTGACTTTAAAACAAGAAAAACCAAAATTGAGAAAATGATAACATGCAGTGGTATAGACAATGGAAGGAAGTTGTACCTTAAACTCTCATATGTAAGAATGTTTGGTTGATAAAACAGATGAAGAAGAATTGGCTTGGTGAGACTTTCTTGGGTGAGTTGATGATGAGTCGGCGAGTTCTTTGCCATGTCTTCTCCTTGATGGTTCATGGTAAGAGGCTTTTGGTGGATCCAAATCCATTTGTTGCTCAAAATTCGGTTCCCGAATAATAAAAGGCAGTTGAGAGAAGGAATGCCTTGGCATAACGGTTGAAGTGGCATAATAGTTGTATTTCTCATTACCCTTTACCCGCTTCCAAAGCTTCCAGATGAAGTTTCTTTGCTTATTTAGTACCTTCCCTTGGTTGTCAGCTTTTTTCGCAAGTTACTTTTCATACTTATTCCTTTAGTAATCCACTAGAGATTTTTCTTGTTGATAATCAAACCCGAAAGGCTCTATCAGTTGTTGTTGAGGTGGTTGCATTTGAGGGTGTGTCATTTAAAGTCGTGGTTCACTTGGGAGGGTGTGGCGGCTCATATAGAGGTGTCATGAGAGCTTAAATGATATTGTCTCATCCATGGTTGTGGTTGTTTGTTTTTGCATAAGTCGATTGTAAGTCTTCTGCTTCCTTTCGTCGCTTATAAAAGAGTAGATCACTTGAGTATAAATTGAACAATGGTATCCATAGGGGAATCATTTTTCAACCAAATGTCCCTTGTCCAGGCGTGCTTCTCCTTCGAACCTCTTAAATTCCCAAAGGTTGACACGATACGAAAAATAGTGGGGTGAGGAATCCTCCAATCCTTATCAAAGATTTCTTGATAAACCTCAATCCCGCATTGAGCTCCAACAATTAGGAAACGAACACAAATCCGTTATTCACATCATCCCCAAAATGATCATCCACTATTTGTCTAATTAGTGTCCTCATCACACTCTTGACTCTTTGGAATAACAATTTCAGTGTCAATTCACTCACCAAACCGGGGTCACTATCTGCGACAAAAGTGTTTCCTAGAAACTCTTAGAGGTAACAAATTATAGGATTTCACACCTTGGTGAGCATTGCGGTCTTAACATTATAATAGACATGTTATTTTTCCCAATCATTTTCACCTCTAAGCAATCTCCATAACTGAACCCTTGCTTGCTCGGCGTGAAGCCATAAACTTCGCGTACTTCTTAAAGAGATATCTTATAGGGCACATATTTTATCTTGAAAATGAGGTATCTTGTGCTATCACCCTCGGATCCTCCTTGGATGAATGCTACCGTTGAGAGAAATTGGAGTGTACGATGGGAATAAGTCGGATGATCCATTGTAAGGATATTTGATGTATTAACATTTTATAGGTTTTTATTGCGGTTTTTAGTCGAAATATATGGTATTTAAGTATGTATTTGGTTCTCTTTGGAGTGGTTTTGTGTTCTTTAGTTTTTTTACAGGTAAGGAGTTTGATTGTGCGAAAATATCATATTTTGGACGGATTTCAAGCATTTTAAGGAAGCATTTTTTGAAGAGGTGAAACATCCTGGCAGAACCTGTCCAGGATCGATCGATCCTTGTCACAATTTGCAGACCAAGTTTTTGGAACCGAACCGATTTTTTGATAACCAAATTACATGTCTAAAACCTAAACTCGTGTTAGACTTTTCATTATGTTGTTTTTCTAAGACTATGACAAGAGAGAGAGAGAGCTTTGTAACCGAAGGGAGACAAATCCAAACCTTTACTTTGTTTTGGAGAAATATTTCTGAACCCTTTTACTCTTTTAATTGCAATTACATCATGTTCTCTCTTGATTTCTGTTGTGATTGTTCATTGATTATGAGTGAGTAGTTCTATAGTTGGGTTTAGGGTGTCTCATAGGGGATTTCATGAATCTGTAATTGTTAGGTTGTGAGATTGGGGGATTATCAATTGATCTTCACTTGTCTTCATGTTTAATGCTTGAATTAGCTTGATTACCTAGTTTATGAACCTAGGATATTTCACGCAACGAAAGTGTTTGATGAAATTCCTGAAAGGGAGATAAGTGAACAAATTGTCTTAGACCAACAGAAGTCTATGTGTAAGCAATTTGTGAACAAAATCAATCATGTCTAGAATGCATGTTTAGGATTCAAAACTCAACGGAAGTTAGTGTCTAAGATCCTTAAACATAGGTAGTTGGCGCTACAGAAGTAGGTTGACTATAAAATTGTGAATTGAGTTCAAGATGGCCCTGTGAACATCCAATGCCTAGCGTTTTCCTCCAATTGATTTACAACTCTTGCATTTCTTTGTTTCTTTCTTGCTTGATTTCGATTTACTGCATCAATCTACAAACTTTCTTTTTCGCTTTAACTGCGTTTGATCTGAAGTTTTCGTGCAACCTTTGGTTCTATGTGGATTTGATCCCGAACCACTATTATGCACACATTTGTACGCTTGCAGTGTTTTTTTGGGCGAAAGCCTGAGCTATCATGTTTTCTGGCGCGTTGCTGGGGACCAAGTAGTTGTCTTAGAACTTAGGATTATTGCGTGCCTAAGGCATTTTCTTTATTTTGTTTAATCTCTTCTTTTTCTTCTTGTTTTTTTGCTTTCAGGTGCATGAACAAACCTCATACTAGAAGCCAAGGAAAAGAAAATCTTCTCCAATTTGAGCCAGAGATTTGACGTCTAGAGAGACAAAAGAAGAAGGAGAAGCTGATGGAGATTATTTCAGAGTTTGAGTTTGCAGACATCATGGGTGACAACATGGAGAAACTTCATATTCGAAATAATCCTCTCTTCCCTGGAGTTCTTCCAGGAATCGAACCACCTATTGGAGGTGGAGCTAATGCTACTGTTCAACAAATTAGACAACAAAATTTTTCAAATCAACCTCAACAGAGGGTGACTTTGGTGCAATATGATACTCCTGAGGTGTTCTATGCGAATTGTGTCGGGATTCGTCCGCCTCCTACTGAAAGGAGAGACTTTGAGATCAAGACTGGTCTCATTAACTTGATGCAGCAAAATCAGTTTCATAGGTTGCCATCCGAAAACCCAATGCACCACCTGGATAAATTTGAACCATCTGCAATATTATTCAACACAACGGGGGTACCTGCTTAGCCTCTGAAATGCATGTTATTCATCTTCTCATTGAATGAAAAGGCTATGAGATGGTACAACAGTCTAGAATCGAGCTCTCTGACTACTTGGGAAGCGACTAAGGCTGCCTTTTTGGAGCATTTCGTTATAAAGTCACGGTCTATGTCTCTCTGAAACAAGATCACTGGATTTCACCAATTGGGTTCTGAGAGCTTCCATGTAGCTTGGTATTGATTCAAGGAGTACACCAATGACTGTCCACATCATGGTTTCACATATTGGAACCTCCTCAACATTTTCTACAATGGAGTTGAGGGGAAATATCAGAATGTTATGGACACTGCGAGCAATGGTGATTTCATGAGCAAGACTGTAGAAGAAGCTTGCATGCTGGTGAAGAATATGGCGAATAGCCAAGCCAATCGAAGATCTAATTTTGGTCGTGGTAGAGGGAGTGTATCATGAGATGCGAAGAGAATTGATGATCTGCAGCCAAAGCTTGAAGAGCTGATGAGAAGAGATCAGAAAGGAGTACACTTTGTTGGGGAATAAAACGGTGCACCAGTGTTCCAAGAGCAGAAATTGAGACAGATGTATCAAGAGTTCATATCTGAAGAGTTGAATGGTGGTTAGGCAGACGTGAATTACGCTGGAGGTCAAGGAAACTTTGGTAACATAGGTTTCAATCAACAGAATCAATTCCATAACAAGTCATACCAACACAATTAGAGTGTATTCAATTCTGGATATCAAAACAAGAATTAGAATCAGAGCGATGGTTTTGGGAATAGTGGCTATCAATAGAAGCAATATGGTTCAGGAGGATTCAAGAATAATGATAAATCGGGTTATCAGAATCAGAACTAGGGACAATCTTCCACATCTTCTTAGGGTAGTGAGCAGAAAAAATGTTGCATCAAGTCCTGGAGAATCAGACCAAGTCCACTGCGGACTTGAATCAGAAGGTGGACAACATGTACAATGATCTCAATGGGAAGTTCGAGACGTTGAGTACTCATATGAAATTGCTGGAAACACAAGTTGTTCAAACTTCGACGAGCAACAGAATCCCTCTGTGCATCATTCCAGGCAAACCAGAGAAGAATCCCAAGGAATACTGCAGTGCCATCATGTTGCGAAGTGGTAAAGAGTTGAAAAACTCGTCCAAAACAGAAGGGCAAGGATCGATCCATCCCTGCCCCAGGATTGATTGATCCTTGACTAATTTAGCCTTTTGACAGAAGGATAGAGATCGATTGATCCCTGCACCAATTTCGATCAATCCTTGTCATGACGTGGGTACATCAAATTCTCGTGATGAAACGAAGCCACTGGAGGTTGAGGAAGATTATGTACCACCCCCACCTTACATCCCCAAGCCTCATTATCCATCAAGACCCCGTCAAAAGATGAACGCGAGTACGAGATGTTAAGAATCTGGTTGGTGAGTTACAGGTACGATTGCCTTTCGTAGAGGCAGTTAAGATGGTATCTTCTATTAAGAGGCACATGAAGGATATTCTTTCAGATCGAATGACCTTAGAACAAGGTATATTAGTGCTTACTGCGGAGTGTAGCGCAGTTCTTCAGAACATTGAACCGAAGAAACACATGGATCCATGTCCTTTCGTATTACCTTGTAGGATTGGATCACTTATTTTTGAGCGATGTCTTTGCGATTTAAGGACAAGAGTTAGTGTGATGCCCCTGTCAGTATTGCAGCGGTTAAATCTAACAAACAACAAGCCCACGAGAATGTCATTGGTACTCGCAAATAGATCTATTCGAAGACCAGTGGATATTCTAGACAACATTCCTGTTGGAGTTGGAGAGGGATATGTATTTACAGACTTCGTAGTCTTGGAAATTGAAGAAAAACCAAGGGTCCTATTAACCTAGGAAGATCATTCTTATCTACTGCCAGAGCCATGATCGATATGCAGAATGGGTAGATAGATCTCCGCCTTGGGAAGTTGACTATGAAGTTCAATATCGAGAAATCCATGAAGAAGCCTACCATTGATGGGAACACGTTTTGGGTTGACGCACTTGCTGATGCGATTAAAGACTCTGCTAAAGAGCTCTACACTGAGGATCCACTACGAGTTGCTTTGACTCAGATTAAAGGTGAGTATGGGTTTCTGAATGAAGATACGTCTGAGGTTGATGTGTTGTTGGACTCACCACCTACTATTGAGAAGCAGGTCGCATATATCAAGTTTGGAGAGCCATCTCCTGCGACATCTACCTCATAAGTGGTGACCTCGAGTGTTGATTGGAGCGAGCTGAAAGCTCCAAAAATAGAACTCATGCCACTACCTGCAAGACTAAGGTAAGTTTTCTTAGGTCCTAACTCTACATACCCTGTGATTGTCAATGTTAATCTGAACAATTCTGAGACTGCCTTACTTCTTTCAAAGTTGAGGAAGTATATAAAAGCATCGGGATATTCTTTGGATGATATCAAAGGTATTTCTCTATATCTCTCGATGCATAGGATCCACTTGGAGGATGAATCCAAGACTTCTATCGAACATCAAAGGAGACTCAATCCTAAGCTAATGGAGATTGTCAAGAAAGAGATTCTCAAACTCTTGGAAGCAGGTGTGATCTATCCCATCTCTGACAATACATGGGTAAGTTCGATACATGTTATACCAAAGAAAGGTGGAATCATTGTCATCACTAATGAGAAGAACAAGCTTAGTCCGACCAGGATTATCACAGGCCACAAGATGTGCATTGACTACAGGAAGCTGAACTCGGCCACGAGAAAGGATCATTTTCTGCTTCCTTTTATTGATCAAATGCTTGAAAGACTTGCTAACCATCCTTATTACTATTTTCTTGATGGCTATTCAGGTTTCTTTCAGATTTCCATCTACCCGGAGTACTAGGAAAAGACAACATTCACATGTCCATATGGGACATATGCTTAACGGAGAATGCCAATTGGAATATGCAATGCACCTGCGACTTTCCAACGCTGCATGATGTCTATCTTCACTGACTTGATCGAAGATATCATGGAAGTCTTCATGGATGACTTTTCTGTATATGGTTCTTTGTTTACTAACTGCTTGTATAACCTTTGTAGGATTTTAGAACGATGTGAAGAGAAACATTTGGTTTTGAATTGGGAAAAGTGTCATATTATCGTGCATGATGGGATTGTACTTGGCCATAGGATCTCAGATAGGGGAATCAAAGCTGACAAAGCCAAGGCAGAGATGATGACAAGCCTGCAACCTCCTACGCCTATCAAGGATGTTCACAACTTTCTCGGACACGCAGGATTCTACAGACGGTTTATCAAGGATTTTTCCAGGATAACTAGACCTCTGACTCGATTGCTCTATAAGGTTTTCAAGTTTGATTTTGATACAGACTGTTTGTTAGCCTTTCAGACAATCAAGGAAGCACTAGTCAACGCTCCAATTGTGCAGCCACCAGATTGTGATTTACCTTTTGAGGTAATGTGTGACGCCAATGAATACACCGTAGGAGCAGTGTTGGGTCAGAGAAAGGATATGAAGCTCCATGTGATCTACTATGCCAACACAACACTTGATGACACTCAGATCAAGTATACAACTATAGAAAAGGAGCTTTTAGCTGTGGTTTATGCATTTGAGAAGTTCAGACAATATTTGGTGGGATCCAAAGTCATGCGGCTTTGAGGTATCTTATGTCTAAAAAAGATGCTAAACCGAGACTGTTGAGATGGATTTTGCTATTACATGAATTCGATTTTGAAATTCATGATAACCGAGGCATCGCGAATGGTGTAGCTGATCACCTCTCTCCTCTGCGAGTGGATGTTGAAACTCCAATTTATTATAGTCTTACAGAGGAGAATGTCTACATGGTAACCTTGTTGGAGGATGAGTATCTGAATGAAGCAGATGTTTTTGCCATCAGACAGATCCATGACGAGATTCCTTGCTTCGCAGACTTTGCGAACTATTTGAGTTCCGAAGTAGAGCCACCAAAATTTCGCAGACTATGCGAAGAAAAAGTTCCTCAGAGGCGTCATACACTATTTTTGGGATGATCCATTTCTCTACAAGTGATGTTCTGATGGGCTTTTCCGCAAGTGTATTCCAGAGTCAGAAGTACAGGGTATTCTCTATCATTGCCATGGTTTAAAGTATGCGGGACACTTCGCTACCTTAAAGACGGTTTCGAAGGTACTACAAGCATGTTTCTGGTGGCCTACTATGTTCAAAGACGCCCACAGTTTCATTTCCAAGTGCGATGCCTGACAGAGAAAAGGCAATATCAACAAAAGGAACGAGATGCCTCAGAACTTCATCCTGGAAGTAGAGGTATTTGATGTTTGGGGTGTGTATTTCATGGGACCTTTCCCACCCTCCTATGGAAATCAATACATCTTGGTTGATGTGAACTATGTGTCTAAATGGGTTGAAGCGTTGACTAGCCCTAAAAATGATGTCAAGGTTGTCTTGAAGATGTTCATATCAGTGATCTTCCCACGATTTGGAGTTTCCAGAGTTGTCATCAGTGATGGGGGATCTCACTTTATCAACAGGTTATTTGAGAGTATGTTGAAAAAGCACGAAGTTCGACATAAGGTAGCTACACCTTATCATCCTCAAATCAGTGGTCAAGTTGAGATTTCCGACAGGGAAATTAAGGGAATTATGGAGAAGACAGTTGACAAGACGCGGAAAGATTGGGTTGTGAAGCTTGATGAAGTACTATGGGTATACTGTATTGCATTTAAGACTCCCTTAGGCACAACTCCTTACCATTTAGTTTATGGGAAGTCCTGTCATTTGCCTGTTGATTTAGAATACAACGGATTATGGGATACGAAGTTGATGAATTTTGACATCAAGCCTGCAGCAGAGAAGCAGATGATTCAGATCAATGAACTCGACGAGATACGCTTGAATGCTTATGAGAACACAAGAATATACAAAGAACCGACAAAAGCATTCCATGATAGAAGGGTCATTCTACGCCATTTTGATGCAGGAGATCAAGTACTCTTATTTAACTCACGTTTGTGATTGTTTCTAGGAAAGCTCAAATCGCGTTGGTCGGGACCATTCTTGATTGCTGACGTTCGACCATATGGAGCTGTCGTTCTTGAAGACAACAAACGTCAATGGCCAAAGACTAAAGTCATACATTACAAACGCGCCACCCGAAGAAGGAATGTGAATTCCTTTAAATGGTCCACATGTCGTCTGATCGCATTACAGTCAGGTTCGAGACTTTAAACAAGCGCATAGTGGGAGGTAACCCACTATGTAGTTTTCGTTTTCATTTAGCTAGATTTGTAGTGTTTTTCATTTTTGTGTTTTTGGTTTTTGGTGCTTTTGATTTTCTTCGTGTTTTTAGTTTTAGAATTGCAGAAACAGGTGCCCGGACAGAATGAAAAGAATCGATCGATCCCTGCACCAGGATCGATTGATCCGTGACAAATTTAGGCACCAAAACAGAAGGATAAGGATCGATCAATCCTTGTCCAGGATCGATTGATCCATGCCATATTTGCACACCCGAACAGAAGGACAAGGATCGATCGATCCATGTCTAGGATCTATCAATCCTTGACACGAAAACACAACATTATATCGCGACACCAGGTAAGTTTGCTCATTATCCTCAAACGAAAAAATCACCCTCCCAACTCGTTTTTGCTCAAATATTTACGGACCTAAGTGATTTTTGAGCCTAAACTCATTAGTTTTTCGCCCTCTATCATTCTATCCAATCAATTTTCGCTAATTCGAAGGTATGTGTTCGTAATCTCCACTTTCATTTTCGTCACTTTTTAGGGTGATTTTGGGAACTTTTGATTCCTTGATTTTTAATCGATTTTTGGTGTTTGAATGATGCTATATACATGTTATACGATGTTTAGAAGTAGGATTGCACCTGAATTTAGCAATTTGAGGGTTGAATTTGGTGATTTTCTGATTTCGAGTGTCGGAAGCCAGAAGTTTGTAAGGATGCATGTTCTTCATGATTTGCCTTGTTTATTAATGATATTATTCTTTTGTGGCATCTCTATGAATGATTTCTACATATTTTGATGATTGGTTGCGATGAATTTGCTTAATTTCACTTGGACTATGAATACAAAACGAAAATTGGATATGTTGATGATGTTCTTGCTTTGTGAACTGTTTTAATGCATGCTCTTGATGTCTATGAGTTTAATTTCAACAAGAACATTGATCTTTGAAATAAAGTGAATAATTTTCGTGTTTGTCGCGTTTTGATTCAGATACTAATTTGGTTTCCTAGTATTCGCTTTCGCAGGATATGGGTAGATGCAAAATTGGAGAGGTCCCCAACACAAGAAAGCGGTTTTGCTCCAATCTACATGAGGGGTTTAGATGGAGCGATCTCACACATCCCGCCAACCATCCTGTTACTAAGGAATGGGATGAGAACGACACGCAGTTCCTGCAAGACTTGGGATATATCACATTCTCAATGACCCGAGTTATTGACGATGACCTCCTGGAGGCATTGGGTATTAAACAAGACTTCTTCGATATCTTCCATAGGATGGGACTTCGAGGCTTACTAGAGCTTCAATAGCATGTGTACCCCGAGCTTTGTTGAGAGTTTTTGGCATCTGCATACCTCGCCTATCAAGATCTGGACAACCCTGTAGCGGACAAAGGCACATTCTCTTTCATCATGCAGGGTCACCTCCACTCTATTTCTCTCATGGTTTTGGCTCGAGTATTTGGTTTTGCGCAGGGCCGAGGTACCTATGTACCAACTTTGTGAGGTCCAACGAGTTTTGGAACTATATTATTGCTTGGCAATTTGTTTCTCGGAGTGCGAAGCAATCTCGTATCCGTAGTCATGTTCTTCGACTCGCAGCCAAGGTTCTTAGCTCTCATATCTTTGCCAAGTCTATTCAGGCTGTTGTTATCAACGATGAGTTGGGTCTTCTGTTTATTGGCTTTAGACAGCTCAGATCCATAATGTGGCGGCTATATATCTAAACATGGTTGCGGTAGTTGCTGACAAGTTTGCCTTCTTCAAGGTGGTTGCTTTTGAGAAGAAGTCTTTTGTTGTGGGTGCTCTTATCACTCGTCTTTTGCACTGTGTGAAGTTTGACTTCACAAGTTACTAGAGGGTCGAGTTCAAGCTCCCCAAGCAGGTGAATATTTATCACGACTAGAGACCTCGCTATGCTTTCCTCGATGGGAAGCATCTCGCTGATTTTGCCATCCTAGCTTACCCCTAGAAGCAGTTCATTGATGATTCGAGAACTTTTATCTACCACTTCCAGGATCACCAGCAGAGGTCTTTGTACATTGAGTTGCCATGTCCGTATCTAACATCTCTTTCTGATTCACTGGGAGTTGAGTTTCTACCACCTGTAGAGCATCTTTGCCCATGTCCCCCTTCTTTTAAGAAGGGTTCCTTAGGTCCTGCTGGGGACCATGATGATGATGATGTTGACTTGGAGGTGCATATGCCTCCACCTGCTGCAACACGGATCCTAAGATCGCGGAGCTACTTCCGGAGGATTTCAGTGCTTATGAGCTCGATCCGCCACCGCCACCTTCTGCTTCAACTGCAGAGTTCAGAGCATGGATAGTTGATGTGTCAGTATTTTTGTAGTTTTTACTATGATTTTTACATAAGATTTATGATTTTAGTATATATTCAGATTGTTTTGAAGCGGATTTGTGTTCTTTGTTTTTTTTACAGGAATCGAGCTTGAATGTGCAAAAAGAGTGCATTTTGGATGGATTTCAAGCATCGAAGGAAGTGTTCGTGAAAAGCTAGAAAATACCTAGAAAATTGGACAAGGATCGATCGATTCATGTTTGTGGATCGATCCATCCCTGTCACGAATTGCGGACCGATTTTACGAAAATTGGACAAGGATCGATCGATTCATGTTTGTAGACTCGTGTTTTAGCTTTCATTATGAAATTTTAGAGAGTTTAAGAGAGCTTAGAGAGATTTGTAACCTAGGGAGAGGAAACCTCTTTGTTCTTCGTTTCGAGAAGTTTCTGAACCCTTTTTACTCTTGTTTATGCTACAATCTTGTCTCTCATGAATTTGATCTGTGTTTTTTCAATATCCATGAGTGAGTAGTCTGTTCGTTGGGTTTAGGATTCTCACAAAAGGATTCATGAATTGTTGATATAGAATCGCATGATTAGGGATTTAATCTAATGGATCTTCATCTATGATTGTTCGTAATGCATGAAATTAAACTAATCAATTAGTTTCTAAACTTAGGTAATTTAACGCCTGAAAAGTGTTTATTTATATGCCTGAAAGAATCTTAGATGAGGAACTCTTCTCAAGCCAATGGAAGTTGATGTTTAAGTGAATTGTGAACATATCAAATCTGTTAATAATGCATGATTAGAAATCGAGGGTCAACGGAAGTTAGTCTCAAGATTTCTAATGCATAGGGCGCTGATACTACGGAAGTAGATCAGTTCTAAACTAGAATTTGAGTTCAAGAGGGTGCATAACTTGTTCCCTAGTCTATAATTTGAATCAACAATGAATCGTTTCCCTGAGAATACCCGATGCCCAACACTTTTTGATTGATTTACAACCCTTTCGTTGCGTGTCTGCTTTCTTTGCTTTCTTTATTTCGATATTTGCATCATCTCCAAAGACATCTTTTTAGCCCTTGTCCGCTGTTTGATTCTACATTCTTCGTGCTATCTTTGGTCTCTGTGGATTCGATCCCGAACCACTACAACGTACATCTGTGTGCTTGCAGTGGTATCTCGGGCGAAAACCTGAGCTATCAACATTGCAGAGCCAATCAAAGGATGAGTTCCCTCATGCTGCTTTTCGCCAGGGGACTCTCGAGGATAGGGCGATTACTTTCTTGTTCTCCTTGCAGGTGTGTTCGAGAGGATGCTATCAGGCGAAAAGCACCACCAGTACCTGCAACTATTGCAGATGATTACGACGATGAGGAGACAGACGAGGAAGATACATAGGAGACACAAGAGACACACGAGGTACTTGCGCGAGAGGAGGCTAGATGGAGCGAGGAGCGCTCCAAGTGGAGAGCAGACTACACCTCCGGAGATGCAGGCAGGCGTCCCAAAGCCAGACCAAGAGTCAGGCCTAGCACTTCCCGAGCAGCTCAGTAGACTTTCTTTCCTTTTTCTTTTCTTTTGATTTTTTTTTTTTGGAATTTTCTTTTTATTTGCTACTTACCCCTTTCTTGGATTTGTTTTCGGAGGATTTCAGTGCTTATGAGCTCGAACCACCATCTCCACCTGCTGCTTCAGCTTCGGAGTTCAGAGCTTGGACAATGCTGAGCCATTAAAAGACGAGTTCCCTCATGCTGCGTTTCGCCAGGGGACTCTCGAGGATGGGACAATTACTTTCTTGTTCTCCTTGCAGGTCTGTTTGAAAGGATGTTGTCAGGCGCAAAACGCCACCAGTACCTACTATTTTAGATGATGACGATGATGAGGAGACAGACAAGGAGGAGACACAGGAGACACGCGAGGAACTCGCGCGAGAAGAGGCTCAGTAGACTTTCTTTCCTTTTTCTTTTCGTTTGATTTTATTTTTCTCTAAATTTGGATTTTTCTTTTTATTTGCTACTTACCCCTTTCTTGGATTTGTTATACACCGAGACGGTATGAGATAAGTCTGGGGAGGTTACTTATGCCTTTTGTTTTCTTTTGGTGTGTTGTTTTAGTCATTTTATGTTTTATTGAGTCAGTCCTTATAGATTATTTGTGCTTTATGATGATTTTAGACTATTATTTCTGCGCATTGCACTTCATTTTTATTCTTATTGACCACTTCAGTTGAGCTTTTAGCGCGGGCAAACCGGAATACCTCATGACCAAACTCCCCACCAGAAATCTCTGGAACTCAGGCTTTTGTCTTAAATGTTTTTAACTCTATTTATTTGGACAACTAATGAACTTAATTACTTTGAACCAGGAACTTGAAATCAGAAAATCAAACCTATAATTTAGGATTACATCCCTATTCTTCTACCACTATTTTCGGTAATCCTGAGTGACCATACTCATTTTTAGTCTGACACCACACTTTGACCCTATCTCATTGAATCTCCATGCATTTCTCTTTGATTTTATATGCCCACGTGTAAAAACAATGAAGAGAATAGGGTAGACATGATCCTTCTAATTACTTAGGTAGGATTGAATAATTTAGGTGGTTTAGACACGGTCCTAAGTGTCTCATTTCTCGGTGTTGGGCGTTTTAGAGGTTAGATGGATGTGTTGCATTTCTTCATGCTGTATGGGTGCTCTAAGATTAAAAACGTCATTTTATTGCTAATTTCTACCAGATTTTTGTGTATATAAAAAAACGAAAAATTCACTTCTTTTTCTTTATGTTTTGTTTGGAAATTACCATTTACATGTTATTTTGTTGTTTAAATGCACTCTGAAGATTGCACGTATTTGGTTTACTTTTGCTTGGTGGTTTATACTTGGGTAGTTAGGGGACATGGATATCAGTATACTCTTTCTCTCCTACGATTTTGCATAATGTTTTGTATCCTGGCATAGATTTGATACCCCGAAACACTTTAAGCCTCACCACTAAAAGCCCTTGATTACCTAGCCCGAATTCCTGATTACGAGTTCTTTGGGGAAAAAGTCTCACACTTATTTGAATGAATGTAGAGAGTTATTAACATGAATGTTGAACTTGTAGGTTCAGAGTTTGGAGTATGGGTGGGCTTGGGAGGACATGCAGAGATTCTTAGGGAGAGTGTTCTAATTGTTCTGAGATTATATGGTCAGCGAAAGTAGGGCAGAGTAAGGTCCACTGATAACATAAGGTCTATTTTGTTTTCAAACTTCTTTTCCCGTAGACTTAATCTTCATTTCCTTTACTTGAGAACAAGCAAAGATTCAAGTCAGGGGAATATGATGTATTAGTATTTTATAGGTTTTTATTACGGTTTTTAGTCGAGATATATGATATTTTAGTATATATTCGGTTCTCTATGGAGCGGTTTTGTGTTCTTTAGTGTTTTTACAGGTAATGAGCTTGATTGTGCGGAAAGATCATATTTTGGACGGATTTCAAGCATTTGAAGGAAGCATTTTTGAAGAGGTGAAACATCATGGCAGAATGAAAGGGATCGATTGATCCTTGTCACGATTCGCTGACCAATTTTTTGGAACCGAACTGATTTTTCGAGACCAAATTACATGTCTAAAACTAAACTCGTGTTAGACTTTTCATTATGTTGTTTTTCCGAGACTTTGACAAGAGAGAGAGCTTTGTAACCTAAGAGAGATGAATCCGAACCTGTACTTCGTTTTGGAGAAGAATTTATGAACCCTTTTTACTCTTTTCATTGCAATTACATCATGTTTTCTCTTGATTTCTGTTGAGATTGTTCATTGATTATGAGTGAGTAGTTCAATAGTTGGATTTAGGGTTTCTCATAGGGGATTTCATGAATGTGTGATTATTAGGTTGTTTGATCGGGGAATTATCAATTGTTCTTCACTTTTTTCCGTGTTTAATGCTTGAATTAGCTTGATCACCTAGTTTATGAACCTAGGATATTTCACGCACCGAAAGTGTTTGATGAAATTCCTAAAAGGAAGATAAGTGACCAAATTGTCTTAGACCAACGAAAGTTGATGTGCAAGCAATTTGTGAACAAATCAATCCTCTCTATAATGCATATTTAGGATTCAAAGCTCAACGGAAGTTAGTGTCTAGGATCCTTAAACATAGGTGGTTTGCGCTCGGGAAGTAGGTTGACTATAAAATTGTGAATTGAGTTCAAGATGACTCTTAAAAATTTCCCTGACAACAAACCTAAAATCCTGATAAAATGATTTCCCTGAGAATTCCCAATGCCCAACGTTTTCCTCAAATTGATTTACAACTCCTGCATTTCTTTGTTTCTTTCTTGCTTGATTTCGATTTACTGCATCAATCAACAAACTTTCTTTTTCACTTTAGCCCGCATTTGATCTGAATTTTTTCGTGCAACCTTTGGTCTTTGTGGGTTCGATCCCGAACCACTACAACGTACACATCTGTACGCTTGCAGTGTTTTCTCGGACGAAAATCTGAGCTATCAATGTTCCCCAAATTCATTTTTCTTATCAAGTTTTACACTTGATTATATATCTCTTCGTCGACCCAAACGGTATTTGTAACCGTTACATTCCCTTGAAGGGGAAGTACAAGCTTGTATCTTTATCATACCAACTAGCATAGTTGATGTTTCTTGATTCGTGTAGAGGCATGGTCTGTTTCTACATTCAAAAATTGTTGACATTATAAGTTTTAAAGATTTAAAAAAGAATGAGAGGGGAATAAGGTTTTAGCTTTCAGTCAAAGTTTAGGCTTATGCACAAGACAAAATAATTCCTCAATTTTTAGCAAGAACCTTAGCCAAATTATTCAAGTTAAATGTAATGTCAAATGGATATAAAGAAACCGAAATTTTAAAAAAGTTTTTATTAATACAATCGGTCCTCTTAAGCATCTAAGCATTAGCATTTTAAAAACCTTACAAATACTGAATTACGAGTCAAGTTATGAATGAGATGCTTATGCAATCACCAAGAGAATGTCCACATTAAGCATTCCAAAGAACATTTCCAAATTTAGATAATTTTGCACTTAATATAATTTTTCTCAATTCTTTATCAATAAGCTAAACTCAAGACATTTAACATCTAATACCAAAAAACTAAGCACCAAATGAATTCCACAAGACATTCCAGTAGAAATCAAAATTCAAATTCAAGACATAAAAATAAAAAATTCAAAGGTGAAGGACAAATTGCCAAAATTGCAAACTCTTTTAATTCTTTGTGATTCCTAAAACATATTCATCACCAATTATCCTTAGGAACTAACAAAATTAAAATCCCCCAAATATTTCTCAAGAACAATATTCATTACACTATCCATATGAAGAAAAAGTGGTCATTCAAGCTTAAGTAGTTGTTTTTAGTCTTCTTCGCTCACTTCTTTACCTCTAAACATGTACGTAGGACTCTTCTCCTTTTTTCTTTCTTGAATGTTGCTTTCTCCTTATCTTCCTTATAACCATTTGCACTAGTAAGCTTCTCATTAAATGTAGGCTCTCCCTTCTCTTTCTCAAATTCGGCACGTCCTTTAGTCAAAGGAGTGTACATCTTTTCAAGTCACACTCGAGCAGAACGACTTCACTACCTTCACCAACNTAAAGCACTACAAAAAAATAGTTGTTTTGCATCAATTAAATAGCATCATAAAATTAAGTGAGACCATTTTATATTACTTATTAGCAAATGATCCTAAATATCTTTTTGACATTGATTCAAAAAAACTGATGCAAAATTATGGTATTAGTTTGTATCACTTTATTAAAATTGATATAAAATATAACTTTACATCAGTTAATTAATTGGTGTTTTTACAAATTTTTGTTAACATCATTTAAAAAATGATGGAAATTTTTACATCAATAATATACCATGTTAATAAATGTTTTACTAATTATTTGCTCTTATTGTCAAAAATAAGTTTCTCCCACATCGAAAAACAGACGTGAAGTGGAACCAACTTTCCTTCTATATAATCCATAGATTTTGTAATCTTAACTAATGACATATAATTAAACTTAATAATCACATCCAAATGTAGATTACACAAGCTAATACATAGGATGTGGAACCATTCTAAATAATAAATATATTATTTATTTTTTGTTTTTCACCGTTTCAATAAACTAACGAAATAATTAATTAAATAATTTACGAAATTAATACTAATTTTAATATTATTGATGCAATTATTGTGTAGAATATTAGTATCATTTTTGACAATTGATACACATTTACATCAGTTATAAATAGTTGATGCAATATTTGTATCGGTTGTTTATTTGCATCACCACTTTCAGAATCATTTAGAAAAGTGATGCAAAATAAATTTACATCAATTATAACTGATATAAACCATAAAATTAAGTGATACAATATGCTTAATCTGTTGTAGTGAACGAGGGCATCCTCTTCTTCATTACCTACAATCAAGTTCTCAACAAATTTATCATTCAAATCACCATCACCAATAGGTTTCAAGAATAGCCTTTCAAACTCATCAATAATATCCTAATCTTCAATTGTGAAAATTATTTCTTCTTGTGAAGGAGACTTTTCTTGAACATCCTTGCTTGTTCTACCTTTTTCTCTAACAACATTATTCCCTTTTTGGTCCGCCATGACTTGTTGTATTTGGGAATCAATAACCTTGACACGAAAAGCCAAATCATCATGGTTGATGTTCATGTCCCTATACATGGCATCTATTTCTGCATTCATCTCACCAAATCTTTTGTTGTGATCCGTTTTGGTCTCATTTTGCCCTTCTACAAGCTTCTTTAGCATAACATCATTTTTATCGTCTTCAGAAGCAACCGTAGCCTTTTGAGGCTTTTGGTATACTTCTTGTTTTGGTGAGAATCCTTGAAATTTTTTCTTAAGAGGATACAATTGGTCTTGAGGATTCTCAACATTGGTACTCTGGTAGGACAAATTGTTGTTGAAAGGTTTATACCTTTGGTTGAATGGTTTTTGGTAATAGCCCAATTGAATATAGCTCACTTCCTCTTGTCTTTATTCATTTTTTGAAATCCTCCTTCTTGAGTAAAATCCATATCTAAGAAATGGACTCCTCTTTTGGTTTGTTGAACAAAATAGTCGATCCTCTCATTGAATTCCTTGAATTTGTTTTCTCTCACGCTTGGTCCTTTTTATGTTCTATCATAATCCGCTCAATTGCAGTGGTCACTTTGAGATAGATTCTCTATGAGCTTCTTCCCTTGGTATGCGGTTATGCTTGTGAAACTCCTCATATAAGTGGTATTCAAGGCTAACAAGTATTTCTCATGGTCGAATATTTGCAATAGATTTCCCTTTGGGATCCCGGGATGAAGGTAACTCCTTTTGTAGCCAAGAAATCTTTCCCAAGCTTCATATAGATTTTCAGTTTCTCCTTGCTTAAATAAAGCTATCTCGTTTCTATTCTTTGTAGTTCGTTGAGGAGAAAATTGTTTAGCAAGGAATCTCTTCCTACACTCGTCCCAAATGGTGATTGTAGATGCCACCACACTCTTCTACCATCGTGAAGCTTTGTCTTCTAGAGAGAATGAAAAGAGGGTGAGCTTGATTACCTCTTTCAAGACTTCACTAATCTTGACCCCGCCACAAAAGCTTTCAAAATTATGTAAATGCTCTAGTGGATTCTCCAAAGGTATAGAAAAGAAGTGTGAGTTTTGCATTATCAAGTTAGACTTGATCTCAAATTTGTTGTTCCAGCTTGGTGGATGCCTTATACCCATTCAGTCTCCATTAGTGAACAATTGATCACAGTCATCAATTCTTGGCTCCCTTCTTGGTTAACGAATTGAGACTTGATGAATACCTTGTGGTGGAGGTTGAGGTGCTTCACCATGTTTTTTTCCATCCATTTGAGGTTTCCCTATTGGAAGATTGAGTATCTCTTCATCCATATTAGCTTATTGGTTCATACCAACCGTTACAGATGAGCTTTTCTTTCCTTAGCCATTTTTCTCTAGCATATTCTCTTTCAATTTTTGTAGGATCGACTTGCAAAAGTGGTAGTTTTTAGTCACTACTTGATCTAGTAATCAACCTTCAATTACAAAGACAGGAAACAAAAGATTTCAAATGTTGCAAATAAATAAAACCTAGTCCTTTGAACTATAGAAATTCTTATGAAAATTTTTTCTAAGACTTAAATCCCCAGCAAGGGAGCCAAAAACTTGTTGGGATGCATTTTCAACACAAAAAACAAGTTTTAAATTTAGGGAAAATTGGACAAATAGAACAAACAACTAGATGTTTGTCTTTGTGGGATAAAAAAATGTTAAATTATATGATTAGTATAAATTTTAATGAAAATCTCATTACACCCTTGAATTAGACTTTCCATATTATCTAAACTTAATTAATTTATAGTTGGAAAACTAATAAATTAAAAATGTGACTTTCAATTCTATTTAAAAATATTTAATATATATTTTATTACTATTTAAATATCAAAACATCTCAATTCTATTTAAGACCAAATCCATATGATTTAAAAATAATTAATATATATTTAGAAAATCAATAAATCAAAAACGTGTTTTTCATTTCTGTTTAAAAATAATTAATATATATATATATATATATATATCATTACTTTTTAAAAAGTAAAAATAATATAAATTAGGAAATTCAATAAGTGAAAATATTACTTTCAATCCTACTTAAAAATAGTTAATATATATTCCATTAATATTTAAGAATAAAAAATAATTGATATATTGAGAAAATTAATAAATTTAAAACGTGACTTTCATTTATATTTAAAAATAATTAATATATATTTCATTATTATTTAAAAACCAACATCGTTTTTGGAATTTTTCCCTATATTCTATATATTGGAAATATTTTTCTATATTCTTAATTGACCAAGAAAATTCATAGTTAATCAAATATAGAAAAAAATATGCATATATATTCAGAATATTTACTAACAACATTTTCCATATTTTCGAAGATATGGTCGTGATTATCTCTAGAATATATTTTTCATTTTGGATAGAAATAAGAGAAGAGGTTCGAAAGTTAATTCTACTATAAGTAGACATTTGAGTATTTGTATATTACTTATTTCAAAAAATATTAGAATAAGAATGTAAGAGTGGGCGATTTATTCCAAAAATTTGCAACTCGCTTTGAAATATGTAGATATAATGTTCCTCAAATTTAGAACCATATTTAAAGTTAGATTTTTTTCTAATATACGTAGATTGCCTAACAAAATGTGGAATTCCAGTTCCACTTTGTCGTTTTTTTGGCAAAACTTAAAATCTGCTTTTGGAAGAACAAAATTTGAAAAATTTATTAAAATTTTGTAAAACTTAAAAACTACAAGTATGTTGATATGAGTATTTATTCTATCTCTCCTATTTTTACAAACTTTTTTGGCTTATAAAAGTATTTTTCATTAATTTTAATTAATGAAAGGGCAATAAAAGAGAAAATGACACAAATAAGAATTCATCCCATAAGGACAAAAATCTTATTTTTTTGTTCCATTTTGGAAAATTTCCCTTAAATTTATAAAGCCTTTTACTAAACGCAACACAAATTTGCAAGATTACGGTTGTATGGTTGTAGCATTAAGGGGTGGAACCTAAAGTATTAAGTCTACAAAAAATGAACTTAAATACAAGGAATTCACCTAGCTTTAGATTAAGCAAGTTCCAATGGATGGATGTTATCACTAAGTGTCAATGAAAACATAAAGACAAAACATAAATAAATGCATAATCATAAACAACAATAAGTAAAATGAAAAAAAAAGAAACAACTTTTCAAGTTTTAAGACAAGGAAATTGATAACGCTTGAATATGTAAGACATAGCATAAAGTTCATGTTAAATCTAGAACTAAAATGAGTTTTTAGTTGGCTTTATTGAATGGTCTAAGCTATTTCTAGGCTAAAGATCCCTTAATTATCGATCAACTAGCGATGATCTATTCACCCATACGCATAACAAGGCTCAACTTTTGCTTGTTTCCTATCTATACTTGTAAGTGATAGTGTTCGTCAAGCCCTTAATATCATCTACAAAACGTAGTAAAGCTACTTTCGTTCCCAAGTTGAAAGACATAAATTTTGTTTCATTCAAGCATTTCCTCAAACACCTTATGAGGATTTGCTGCAAGCATGTAATTATTCATATAAACCAATCAAAATCCATAAAAATCTATGCCAAGAACCTAGCCCAATACTTATTTCAATCATAAATCTAACCCTAGCCACTACATCTCAAGATTCAACAAGCAAGCTACACACTAAGATTTATAGAGCCCAAAAGATATGTCTTGATATTTGGGAATTCATAATCTTAGAAACAAAAACAAAAAAAGTAGAAACAAAACCTAAAATCAAAAGGATAAAGGTTAACAAAAAAACAAAGATTGCATCTTGATCGAAGTTGCAAGTTTTAAGAAAATATTAAGTTCTAAGATTAATGATTTCAAGATTATGTTCTTAACGGTTTTTAGAAGAGTATTTATACATAACTGGGATGAAAGGTTACTTTAAGCCAATTGCATCGTAGGTATGAGAGCCCTCGACCCCCTGGTGCCTGCCAATCGAGCATTGGGTTGATGATGCACTCTTGCAGTATTCTTCCAAGTTTCTCTCCCATTGACCCTCTGTTCTCCACCAATCCAAGGTTAGATGGTAAGGCATGGGAATTTTCTCCTTTTTCTTCCTTGTTCATTACCCATCGATCGCCTTGGTGTTAAGGGTAGATGGTGGCTAAATTTCTTCTTTTTGAGCTCAATTCTTCCATTCTTGAAGCTCATCTTCCTCCAAGTTATTTAGCTCTAAATTTCCCTTGTTTATTCTCCATTTTCTCACCAAAGTTCCATTTCTCGAAGCTCTCCATTTTGTTTGCTCCAAGGTCCATTCCTACATATACAAAAAAATGCAATGCAAATGCGAGAAATCATAAATTAGACTTGATTTCTAAACTAAATGGATTTTAGCACTAAATTTCAATATATGCAACATAAAGGCAACAAAAACATGAACTATATGACCTTAAATATACATGAATTATAGTCATATCAAATCTTATCAGAAGAGAGTTGACACGAGCAAAGCAGATCTAGGCCAAGAGACTAGAGGCATCGTCGCTCAAGTTTCTGATGGGGCCTTGCAGACTTTGAATTTAAACAAAAGGTAACTTCAAGTGGCTCCTACACTTTTGACCTCCCACACCTCGCTTGAAAGTCCAGAGAAATCATAGATTCCGCAAATTTGTTTTACATTCATCGGTATTCAACCAAAAAAATATAGAGTAACCAACAAGAAGGTATGTTGATGATGAGAAGGCTAAAAGAAGAAGGCAAAAGAAAAAATAAAACTAAAAGGGTATGGTGAACCGGCGGCGATAGGAGCCGCATGTCACTAGTACCAAAAACGTTAGGCGTGCTAAAAAAGTAAATAAAGAGAGAGAATACAGTTTTTCTTGTGCTACTTGAAGCTTATATATCACTAACAAGTTCGAGACATACTAATATAAAATCAGAGTTTTAAATTTCTTGTGGAAATGGAATCCCATTTTCATGGTTTGGTGGTCTTGACGATCGATGCATTCCGATGGTCCGATTGAAATTGGTAGCAGATATTTGCGACGAGGTGGTAGTGTGTGTTATTGGGTTCAATTTAGTACTTAAGATCTATGCATTTTCTTTTTGTATGTTCGAACGTGTATTTTGTTGGCAGTTTATGCTGGTACTTTATATCATTTTCGGTTTGTTTCTATGTGCAAGCAGTAAAACTAAAGTAATATAAGCTATTTTAAAATTTTTATTTTCATTTTTCATACGGCTAGCGTTTAAATGACTGAATCAAGTTTGAAAAAATACTTAATCATAGAGAGACAACACACTATAGTTGCAAAAACAAAACAATTGTTTAACTGGAAACTAAGACAAGTCATTTTAGGGCATATGTTTTACAATTATGGCATTCTTGATTGAAAGTAAGAGAAAACATGTTCCTTCCGTGGCCAATTCTTAGCTACTTCTTTCTCTAGAACAAATTCAATCTTTGAATTCTTTGGTCTTCCTGGTGGTTGGCGTATCAACAAAGGTTGACAAACTTTATTGGAAACATTTTCAGGTACAAGTAATGCAGAATCTTTTGGCATTACAGTTGTGTTGTATGCGTTGTAAAAGTAGCTCTTCCAATAGTAGAGATGACAAAGTGATATGTGTGATATTTTCATCGTCTTTGTAGTTATTGTGACATGAACACATGATATCTTTTTGAAGTCAAATCTACGACAAGAACATGTTCGTTTTGTGATATTCACTACATGAAAAGTTGATACTCGTGTCACATGAAAATGATGCACATCGATCGCTTATACAACAAGAAACTTAGCATATGGCATACGATCCTGAAAAAATAGTTTCAAATGATAAGGCTGAGGCATTCTAATTTGTTTTCTTATAAAATATAGTAAGAAAATATTACATCTAATAACTTTTTTCGCACGAGTTAGCAGTGTTTTCATTATCTCTATGTCATGTCTCATTGTTGCAAACCATCGAGTCTGCATTACTCTGATGCTCCTAATAATTGAACTACTGGCAAGTTTATTTGTACTTGAGAGAGTTCTGTTAATTGATTATGCTATATTAGTTGTAGTATTATTGTACCTTTGATTATGCTATATTAGTTGTAGTAATATTGTACCTGTTTCCAAGAAAATGTACTCATGCCTATGTAAAAACACCAACCTTTTGAAATATCCATGCAAAGCTGGATTAGATGCTTTTATCTCCTAAAAATAGTCTCAAAGTCAATTAGTTTGTAAGAGTTGGCAGCTCTTTTCACTAGAGAAAACAAATCACGTCTTTGTAAATGTACCAATATATTCTTTTACAATGATATGTATAAATCCCTTGACTTATTATAAACTATACTTCACCAATAGCATTTCTAATGAATTTAATTATACCAATCTAAAATAATAGTAAGTCCCACATCATCCGAGATAATGCAGATGTATTGACGGAACAATCATTTCTATAAATCATCATTCTTTGTATCTATTATTGTAAACGCTATCGGAAAGATTTGAAAATTTTCCATCTTGAGATGTCGTAATTAAAAGTGTCCCTTTATACTTTTCTTGTAGTAAGGTTCCATCAACGACAACAACCTTCTCATGAATGGAAGCCGAGAATGCTATCACTAAATGCCAGAAGTAGATAGTTAAATTTATTATTTTGATCCACTTCCAAACGAACGAACGTTTCTCGATTTGCACGTCTAATTTTGTATAGATAAGCATGTAACTCCTCATGTTCCTTTTTTGCGGATGCCTTAACCAAATTTCTTGTACATTTAAGTGTTTGATAATATTTTATGTATTTAATATGTGACGTAAATAAGAAATTCAACATAGGTTATTGAACATAGTAAGTTATAATGAGTATGTAAGCTAACCTTGATACGAAAGCTCTTGTTAAGCGATTGAGCTACGTGGTTTGCCAAAACTGTAGGATCAACTTCATCATGTAGTCTTTGTATAGAAGACCAATAATTTTCGTAGTTGCTTGTCTCGAACAAGCAGAATGTTACGTATGTTTAGTAACATTCATGCGAATAGTTAGAATTGCCAATAAACATTACTCTCACTTTCCAGCGACATCCTTTCACCCAACACTTAAAAGTCCAAATTGATGGTGTCTATCTACAACATTGAAATCAAAATAATTTACAATAAATAAACCTTTCATTTGCGTTTCTAACACAACCTTTGATTCGTAACATAAAGCATGCAAATCTAAATTGACAGTTGGAAGTTTTCTTAACTTGTTTGGTGTGTTCGTGGTACTTATGTCTGTAGGTGACTCAACCACTATGTCATTTTCATTATCAGTACCGAATTTAGTGACGCCCTCTTCAGTAGAAGATGCTTCATCAGAATCATTGTTGTAGTTGAATCTATCTCCAAACTCGTCGTCGTAAACAGTTGCTTGGTATGACACAGTCTCGTTGATGTCGCATTAGGTTGCATGAAATTTCCATCTTCAATACAAACATTGGATGTTTTTTGGACTTCCACACATAGTCTAATCTTATCTATTTTGAATTGTTCCAAAATGCCAAGAATTTGACGATTACTACCTACTTTAACAGGCGGTGTGTCTTAAGATACATTCTCTAAATTCATTCTCGGCAATATGTAACTCAACTACAAATCATAGGTCTTGCTATCAAAGCGATGTTCCTTGTAAATCATTTTGACAAAGTTTTCAAAAAGGATGCATTCATCCGCTGGAAGCAATATGCTTCTTTTTATGTTATCAACATAAAATAGCCATCGATTTTTCTAGAGAATCCATTAACTGCATACAATAAAAATCTTATCCATAGCTCTTGAAAAAAAAGTTCCTTAGGGAATCACCATAAGCTTGTAACATGGGTGTAACTGATTTTAGAGTATGGTAATTAATTAGGTTTTAAAATACTAAACGAAAAACATTGAAATCTTTATACCAAAGTATGTCATGTTTACCCAAACATCTGCCACAAATGCAAAAATACAAATGCACAAATCTGTCACGATAACCTGTCACCGAAACACACGTTATCCCAATAAATTTTATTTCAAAAAATCATGCTCTATCTGGTGAAAGTTGGATACTGATAAAAATCTACTATCATTAAGGGCGGAACTATTATCGAAATCCGTTATCTGATTCGTTATCCGTCCAAATCCGGTCTTAAATACAGATATTCAAAGGGTTCAGATCTGGATAATGGTTTCACATATCTGGATAATGATTTCACATATCCGAGTCCAGACAATGGAATTTTCAGGTCCGGATATCCGGTTACATACTTATTATATAATATTACAATATTAATAATACATTTATATGTATATATCCTATAATTTAAATATAATAATAATATATTAACTTCTTTTTTTTGTCGATAATATATTAAATTATAATAATTAATTTTATTTTATTTTTGAAAATAACTTTAAAAAAGTAAATTACATATGGATTTTATATATATATA